>VZTN01034697.1:19021-42823 GCA_013400515.1 Erpornis zantholeuca | reverse complement strand
AGGGAGAAGAAAAAAAAAAAGGAAAAAGAAAAAAAAAAAATAAAAAAAGCACGATCACAACTGGCTCGTGGTGGGCGGGTGTTGAAGGCACGAGAACACAGCACGTTCAGCTACATTGCAGGAGGTGGGATCGGGCCAAAACAGGCTCCCCGGAGAGTCTGAGACATACTCAGGAGGCGCTTCTACAATTTGGTGAGGTCGTCACAGGCTGTTGCTAATAAATTCAAAAAATCAACAGAAACAAAAAAAAAAGACATGGAGACATTTACACTCACCTTTGGAAAGGAAATCCGAGAGCTCACTGACACAAGCAGGGTTTTTAAACTCTAAGAAGCAGCAGTTTGGGTTCAGCTTCAGGAGCTGCTGAGTTTCAGGGCTCAAAAATCAGCTCTGGGCAGAAGCAGGCACTCGTGGATGCCCAGGTTTTACCTACACAGCTGCCACTATCCCTCCCTTCAGCACTCACCACTATTTCAGCTACTTAAAATCATCTCTGCAGGTTTATTTTATTCCATTTTTTTTAAGAGGGCAGGGAGGGGATGGTGAAAAAGAGCTGGGAAAAAACCAGAGATGCAGCAGCATCCTGTGCAAAAAACTCCCTGGACGTGCAAACTAATTGCTGGGGGGGTTTGGGGAACAACTGACCCTCCAAACACTTTTGGGCAAACCCCAAAACTGCTAATTCATCTTCACTGACCCACTCACAGTGGAGCACTCATGGATTTTAGGGTAAATATTTGCCTGTTTTGGCTCTTTGCAGCTGTTCCAACCTCCTGAGCAGTCCAGCACTTACCGCAGAGAGGGGGTCGGGATCTTTTCTCCTGAGGTCCGACCACATCCTACTCCTTTTTCCCCTCCTCCCATCCACTGCCCCCCTCTGCAGCCTCTCTCCCAACACTCCCAAGGTCTCACTCCTGGCTGCAGCTCAACCAGCAGCGCTCGCTGGGAATCCTCTCCCTGCTCACGTCGGGTGTGTTCATTTACCTGTGCTCTCCTCGGGATGCCTCGTCGGGCTTTTCCTGGGCCCCCGCTGCTGCTCGCTGCTCTTCTCCCCGTTGCTCTCCTCCAGGGTTATCCCAGGCTCCTGGCTCTTCATGAGCTGACTGAGCAGAACGGCCAGCACGTTCTGCATGTCTCCCTGAGCGCTGCCTGCGTCCGGAGTCTCCTGCTCCTCCGGCACCTCCGCGGGCGGCTCCTCTATGGCTTCCTCCGCCGCCGCCGGGGGCTCGTGGTGCTGCGCCGTGGCCTCGGTCAGGGCCGTGATGGACTGGTTGAGAGCCTCCAGCTGCTGCTGCATCTCGGGGTTGGAGTGGACGTTGAGCAGCTGGGCCATCTGCGGCACGCTCAGGTCGGTCTGGCTCTGCAGCAGGTTCAGGAGCACGGCCAGCTCGCTCTGGTTCAGCTGCTGGGTGATGTCGCCCAGACCTGTGGGACACACGGGGAACACCAGCGGGGAGGTGAGGTTTGGGATCCTGGTATTGCACGTGGTAATGAACAGCCCTTCCCTATGTCACAGAGCCAGGAACGTCCCCTCTCCACATCCCAGAGCCAGGAATGTCCCTTCTCCACATCCCAGAGCCAGGAATGTCCCTTCTCCACATCCCAGAGCCAGGAATGTCCCTTCTCCACATCCCAGAGCCAGGAATGTCCCTTCCCCACATCCCAGAGCCAGGAACACCTGTTCCCCATGTCCCACAGCCACGATCCACATCACCCAGCAATGAACATCCCTTTCCACATCACCCAGCAATGAACAACCCTTTTCCATGTCCCATAGCAAGGAACATCCCTTCCCCATGTCCCACAGCCATGGATTCACATCTCACAGCCAGGAACACCCCTGCCCCATGTCCCACAGGAAGGAACATCCCTTCTCCACATCCCCACAGCAATGAACACCCCTTCTCCATGTCCCACAGCACTGAACATCCCATCTTCACATCCCGCAGCACCCAACGCCCCATTTCTACATCCCAGAGCCAGGAACACCCCTTCTCCACATCCCACAGCACTTGGAACATCCCTTGTCCCTGTCCCTGGGCTGGGGGAAGGCAGGGATGCTCCGTGAGGAGGATTTTGGGATGCAGTGCGGGCACTGCCAGCCCCCGCTCCGGCGGCACGGCAGCAGCACCCCGTGGTACTGCACACACACTGCACCCACAGAGCTGCTGCTGCTGCACTGCCCCCAAACCTCCCCAGAACCATGGCACACACGTGGCTGCTGCTCACAATCAGCTCAGCCAAGCCAAACCACCCCATTCCCGGGTTTGGGAAGTGGGAGCATGCCAAGGATACCAGGTTGGGGTGAGGGGGCACGATGGCAATGGAAGCCCTGAGCCCACAGCAGGGCAATCACGGCTTGGCCCCTCCCGAGGTCCCCACAGATCCAGATCACCCCCTCCTGCACCGGGAAGGTTTCCCAGGATGAAGCTGAGATGCTCTTTGGGATGAAGGAAGGGTGTGTTCCCTGATGCAGCACAAGGAATTAGGTCAAGCAGAAGGCAATTCCTCACTGGGAGCTGGCCTGGGATCACAGGACTCTGTCCTGACCTGCAAGGATCCAGGTTATCCTAAAATACACCCTGGGAGTGGCATCACCTCCCTTCGCAGCCCAAGTGACAAGTGACGAGGGTGTCCCTTCACACTGCCAGCGAGGCTGGAACTTTTTGGGAATAAGGGTGCAAGGGTTTGGTTTCAGTGGCTTAAAATGGAGCTTCTCTTGCTGGTAAGGCAATGGAGAACGGGACATTCTTTTCCCAGCTGTTTGTTAATCCAAGCACCACCTTTTGTCCATCTGCCATGTTTCACTGAACACATGGATCGTGCATTCCCTGGAGCAAGAACTGTCTTCCTCGTTACTTGTCAGCACAGCATTGGACACAAAGGAAGCCTTAGCCCATATCTGGGTTTTTGTAAGGCTTCCCACAGAACAATCAGGGCAGCTTTGTGCAAATCCACATTCCTCCCCTCCAACTATTTTCTAGGCACAGGGGGGTTGGTGACTGCTTGGAACAGCGCACGAGGCCAGGTCCTGCCAGTCTGGATGACCTTTTCTGCAACAAAGTGCAATAATGGACATTTCTGCCCAGGAGCCTGACACTTCCCACACCTTATCTTTATATAATTTATCAACAAGATCAAACTTCAGCTCATTTGCACACCCTGGACGTGGCTCCACCTTCCAGCCTATGATTCCTATGATTTGTTCCTCCACTGGCTGAAGTGACTCAAGGACTCCTTTCATCATTGAGCCTCTTTTAGAACTAATAACACAGCTCAGAACAAATTCACAGGCAGCTCATCAGTGACTTCTGAAGACCAGACAGAACCTTCTGTGTCTTCACAGCAGAGAGAGGAGGAAAAGAAAAAAAAAAAAAGAAAAGAAATGAGGACAGCAAGAGCCTGGAATGCCCTTTCTGCTGAATTAGAGGTGAAAGAACCAGACTGGCTTAAAAACAGCCACAAACCTCCCACACCCAGGGAGGGAACACACCAGGAACCTTTTCCAGACCCAGGTGGGCACTGACCTACTGCATCTGCAGCGCCAGGCTCTGCTTTGAGCTGGGCAGGCTGGGGGGGCACAGGACTGCTGTTGTTTTTCACAGTGTCTGTGCTTGTAACAGAGGTAGTTTCTTTCCGAGAAACTTTTGATACCGGAGGCTCCTCCACGGCCATCCCGCTCTGCCGCTGCCGCCGGCGCTTCTTGCTCCACAGCTCGTGGCAATCCTGCCAGTGGGGGAGGCTGCAAGAGAGCAAGGAGTGAAAAAAACATGGCAGGGAAAGCCAAAGGGAATCCTCAAAACCCACAGGGAGCTCTCAGCACAGGTGGTGTTGTACAGAGAAGCTGTAGCTGCCCCTGGATGTGTCCCAGACCAGGTTGGATGGGGTTTGGAGCAGCCTGGGATAGTGGGAGGTGTCCCTGCCCATGGCACTGGAAGGGATTTAAGGTCCCTTCCCACCCAAACCATGCCGTGATGGAACTTTATAGAGCCATGTAATGCTGCTCCACTTTTGCAGATGGAGAAATGGACTCAGGAGGGGAATACTGGGGAGAAATTCCTCCCTGGGAGGGTGGGCAGGCCCTGGCACAGGGTGCCCAGAGAAGCTGTGGCTGCCCCTGGATTCCTGGGAGTGTCCAAGGCCAGGATGGAGCAATCTGGGACAGTGGAAGGTGCCCTTGCTTGTGGCAGGGGTGGGACTGGATGGGCTTTAACATTCCTTCCAACCAAACCACCCAGGGATTCCATGATCCCTGCCTGCAGCCAGACTATTACAGGAAGGGGCAGAACCTAGAACCAGGAAAGGCAGCATAAAAATAATTTACTTTGCACTGATCTCATCCCTGAATGCACTGAGCATTCTTCCAGCACAGAGAATTAAAAATTCTCAGTTTCCAGGGTTCCAACAACTGCAGGGCACACAAAACCAGTAAGTGCAAGTCCAGCAAGGTCTGGGAGGTTTAGGAAAGGCCCTGCCTTGACAAATTCTGAAGGAACAGGGATCTTAAAAGCTGTGGCTCCACTTGCACACACATCAGTCAGAGTTTTATCATCTGCTTGATTGCAGTGGGAGAAAATTGAGTGACACCGCTTGACCCTTGCAGCCAATTAACACACAGCCTTAACGAGGCCTGAGCAGCTCTCCATGGCAGAGTCAGGGATGTGCTACACCTACTCTTGCACATCTTCTAACAGAGCTTTAGAGCATCCCACAAACACTAAACTGGGCTTTATAAACCCAGCCTGTTATCAGGCAGAAAACCAACAGCACGGGAAAAGCCATTTGCTCAACCCCACGACCGAATACGAGCAGCAGAGTTGAGAGAAAAACCCAGAAATCATAATTTTGACTGAAAAAAAACCACCTTTTGTCCTTCCCAAAGCTCACGGTGGGGGATGGCAGCTGGGACTTACTCTGGAGGTGCCATTTTGCTGAGGTCAACGTCCTTCAGGAAGTCACTGTGCAGGGCCTGCTCTGCTGTGCAGCGCTTGCCGGGGTCCAGCGTCAGCATGTGGTCCAGCAGGTCCAGGGCAGACGAGGGAATGCTGTGGGGAGAGTGGGAAAACAAGGATGAGCTCATGGAAAACACGAGGAGAAGCTCAGTGTCAGAGAAGAACCTTGGGCCTAAGAGGAATCTACACAGCCAGAGTTGGCTGCTTGGGATGCAGCAGCTCAAAGGCATCAGCAGGGCAGGCTGTGGGGAGGGGTTGGAGCTGTGCCAGGGAGGTTTAGGCTGGATTTTGGGAAAGGTTTTTCCCCCAGGGGGTGTTGGGGGCACAGAACAGGCTCCCCAAGGAATGGGCACGGCCCCGAAGGTGCCAGAGCTCCAGGAGTGTTTGGACAACGCTCTCAGAAACAGGGTGCGATTGTTGGGGGGTCTGTGCAGGGTCAGGAGCTGCACTGGATGATCCCTGGAGGATATTCCACGATACTCCACTCTGTATTTTGCCATTTATGAGAAGCACAACTCCCACAAGATTATCCCAAACCAAGACCCTGCCCCACAGAACATCCCCCTGAAGTCAGGCAGCGCCAGCACCCCGAGGATGCTGCACTTCCAGGAGAGCTCCCAGTGCAGCCCCCAGCTCCAGGGAACCTCTGTGAAGGTGGATGAGGTGTTTGGAGAGGGGACAGGGAGCCCATCCTGACTCACAAGGAGAACTCCTCGCGCAGGCGCCGCCGGTATTGCTTCTTGGGCTTCATAGTGTTGAAGTAGGGCAGCTTGATGACATCTGGCCACACGGCTGGGCAGGGGCTCCCACAGAGCCGGCTGGGGAGCAGGGAAGCACAGTCAGCCAGGTGGAATCCAGCCAGGAGGAGCAGAGCCACCAACCCCAGGGAAATCACCTTCCTAAGCAACCCACTGCAGGAATAACCCAGGTCTGGGCACGGCTCGGATGAGGTGTTCAGAAAGGAGGTACCAGGAAGAGGAAAATGATGAGCTTGAGTTTATAAACCATCCAATAGGATGGGATTTTATTCTTCATTACTATGATTTTTAAAATGTTCATGTTTATTACTTTAAACTTCTCGATCTCACTAAATTTTATTATTTTTACAATATAGGGTGGTGAGGCCCTGACACAGAGAAGCTCTGGACACCCCTGGAAGTATCCAAGGCCAGGCTGGATGGGGTTTGGATCACCCTGGGACAGTGGGAGATGTCCCTGCCCATGGCAGGGGTGGCACTGGATGGGCTTTAAGGTCCCTTCCAACCCAAACCATTCCAGCATTAAAACTTTCAGAGTGAGAAGTAATTCAGCTTCATGACTTTGGACTCGGCAAACAGCAAAGTTTACTGAGGGTACAGAAATCAGCAACCACACACCTGATGGAGGTGTGGACACCTGACCATTCCCATTTGCATTCCCAGGCATTCCTGGCCCTATTTTCCAGGCAGGTTAGAGAACAAGGGCTCTTCTAACTCGCTGCCTGTGTGCACGAGCAGCTCCTGCAGCACCTCCCCTCATGGACATGCGTGTGCAAAGCTTTACCTGATTAATTCAAGCTGAGCCAGTTCCAGATTGGCTTGAAAAATAGGCTTCTTTGTAAACAGTTCCCCGAGGATACAGCTGGAAGGAGGAAAAGCAAGAGGTCACGACAGCAAACCCTGGGGATGAGCATCTGAACACGGCAGCGTTTGTGCTCGGGAGTGGCTTTGCCTGAGGAGAGTGATTTGCATCAGGGCTTGTAGTGACAAACTGACCTGTGTGTACAGAGCCCCCAGCCCCAGGCTCCTGGGAATCACCTCCCTGCAAGTGGCTGGTTCATGCAGGAAGCCCCTGGCACGTTAACTCTTTGCAGGGAAAGGAGGATGTGTCAATGTGACAAAGAGCCAGAGCTCTCGTTTCCTCCAGGTTCAGCTTTGGTTTGGATTTTCAACTTCCCTCAGTCAGGGCCAGTGGAGGAGCTGGACTGGTGCACACAGAGCTCTTGGAGGGAGAGAGGGAAGAGAGGGAGCAGCTCTGACTCCTTCAGTCCTCAGCATCTCTCCTTAAACCACCAGGCATCAGTGGCAGAAGTAGCTGGGGGGCTGCAGGCACTGGTCTGAAATGGGAATAGCCCCACACATGTGGAACAGGAACAGCAGCAACTGGGCTTCACAGTCAGTAATTATGATTAATTACTGGTTTTACCAAGCTCTGTTTGTGTTATAAACCCTGCTGAAGTTTAGCTGGGAATATCCCAGTGGGAAGTGCATGTTCTGGGGAATCCAGCCTCAGTTCTGACTGCTGAATCCTGCAGTCTCTGCTTCTGAATTCTTGGGAAAATGTTCCCATCTTTGTGGCTAAACTGCCCAGACTCCTGTTCCCCAGGCTTCCTGTACAACTGAAACTTCCTGAAACCTCAAATCTCTACTTAAAAATGTTTTAGCTGAAAAAAAAAAAAATATCAGTGGCAAACAGCAACTTAGAGGGTTTAGAGAAAAGTTCTCTAAAAAACACACTGAAGGAGTGAACAGCACAGGGCAAATCTGTCACCCCTCCAGGGCTCTGTGACCCCTCTTGATCTCAAGGGTACATCAATACCAGCTTGGTTTGCATTTTAAATAGGGTAAAAAAAAAAAAAAGTTTTCACTTTCTCATTTTAAAATGAAGGAAAACCTCGTTCTAGGAGTTTTTACTAAGTGCTTTTAATGAGGTGATGCACCCCTACCCCTCACAGCACAGTGAAGTACTCCTGCCTCATCCTACTGCTCTGAGTGGCTGGGACAGATCCAGCTATGACAACTGGCACACATCAGGGAGCAGCTCCCATGGGAATGCTCAGGAGGTGCTTCCAGAGGCAGGGAAGGCTCAGCAGGACTCACCCACAGCTCCACACGTCGATGGCAGGGGTGTAACGCTCCTCCCCGAGCAGCAGCTCTGGGGGTCGGTACCACAACGTGATGACTTTGTTGGTGTAGGGACGGCTGCAAAGACAAAAAAAAACACCAATAAAAACTCATCCTGAGAGCCACAAAACCCTGAGAAACTGCTGGGTTTTACTTCCCAGCCACAGTTACACCTGTCAGTGGCAGCAGGGGGGGGTTTCAAGTGTCTGCACTTCCAGAGCTGCACTTCCAGATGAGTTAAAAACAGCTGAGGAGGAACCATGGATTTTACAGGAATCAGGACTTGTTGTAGGTACCCAAGACTGAAAATCCCTGACCCTCAGCAGGCTGCCATCATTGAATGCTGACTGATCTTGGAGCAAAACCTGTTCCAGGACAGCTCAAAGGCAAGCAGAGAAGAAATTCTGGCTGCTTGTTCTAATGAAAAGTTATTAATATCAGCCAAGAGTGTCTTTGTCCAACAGCTGGAGCTGGATGATACCATTGGAAAGTGTTTGTCAGGACTTCCAAGTGAGGGATTATGTGGGTACAAAGAAGAAAGCAGCTCATCCCACCCAGGTGAGCCTTTCCCCCTTCCTCACCTCTCCTCCGAGCTGTAGAGTCGGGCAAGCCCAAAATCTGCAAGTTTGATCTGCCCACTGAAAGACAAAAAAATAGTCCCTGGTTTGAATCACAGTTAAATCCCAGAATTACAGAAGGTACTGAGCTGTGAGGGACCCATCAGAACCCAACTCCTACTTAAACCCCAGTTAAAGGGTGAGGAAAACCTCCCTGCTGCAGCAGAAAGGCCTCACAAAGCCACGTGTGCAGGAATTACTGCTGGGTGTACTAGGCTTAATTCTCCACTTCTGACTGAATGCTTCAAAGAAACACAAAACTTAAAATAAAATTAAAAAAACCCCACCAATAATTCAGTTTTCATCTGTATCACAAACCCTTTCCAACAGGCCAACATCCCAGATAAGTTTTTGAGGTGGATATGCAACCATTTAACTGCAATTACAGGCAAGATTCTTCTCACAGTTCCTGAGCACACCCAAGGTGAGGGCAGCTCTGGGTGTTCTCAGCTAAACCCAGGGAGAGCAGGAAGAAAAGAGAAGTGGATCCAGTCCCAGGTTACCTGTTGTTCAGTAAGATGTTGGAGCACTTGATGTCTCGATGAAGGAAATTCTTTTTGTGACAGTAATCCAGCCCCTCCATTAACTGTTTCATGAAAGACTTGATATGGTCCTCTGAGAAATGCACCAAGCCAGATTCTAGCAGCCCCATTAGGTCATGGTCCATGTACTCAAACACAAGGTAAAAGGCACCTGGGATAATAAACAGAGAAACGGTTGGAAACAAAAGGAGAGACACAAAAAAAGAGGAGGAATGAAAGGGGATTCAATTGTTGAAAGAGGTTTTTTTGAGCACTATTCTGCTGGAGTTGTTGTTTTTTTTAACACAGACCTGTGAAGTTCTGGGCTTACTGGGTGTCCTTTTCCCTCAAAGGGTAAAAAAGCCCCAAAACAACAAAGCAGCCCCACCAAGCTGACATCTGAAATTAAATATACACTCAAAATAAATTCCTGTGAAGTTCTGGCCACATCTACCTACATACTTTGGTTTTTACTTCCCAGCCACAGTTACACCTGTCAGTGGCAGCAGGGGGGGGTTTCAAGTGTCTGCACTTCCAGATGAGTTAAAAACAGCTGAGGAGGAACCATGGATTTTACAGGAATCAGGACTTTCTTTCAAGAGAGTTTGTTGAAGAGATCACTGCCTTGCAAGGTTTGAACTTGTGTTTGGGTTGTTCCCTTCTCTCTCCTGGAAGGTCCCAAACAAAAGCCAGTGGGATGCTAAAACTCTTTTTCCACAGTGACTGAGGACAAAAGACTTTTCACACTAATAATAAGTTTGCTGCTGCTAATCACTGTTAGAAGTGACCCTGTAAAGGCTTTTTTTCTTCAAAAGACTGCTCTTCCATGACACTGCAGGAATGCACTCATCCTTTGATCCACTCATCACTCAAACTGGAATCCATCCTTTGAGGTGAGGCCAGATCCAACCACATCCAGATCCAACCATGCAGGAGGAACACAAAGAAGCAAATCTACCCCAGAGCCGAGTTTTACACTAAACCACATCTGTGAGGAACAGAAACCAACCCTGCAGCCAACTCTACCTTTGTCCTTCTTGAAATCCAGTGCATCTTGTTTGTCCGTGACGATCTCCTTCATGTTGACGACGCTGCGGTGGATGAGCTGCCGCAGGATTTTGATCTCGCGGATGGCCGTGATGGGGAACCCTTCCTTCTCATTGTCCAGGCGCACCTTCTTCAGAGCCACCAGCTCACCTGCCAGGCCACAGAGGGGTCACAGCCTGCTCACCTCGCTGCCCTGTGCTCCCAGGGATGTTGGGAGCAGCCCCGAGCAGGGAAAATGCTGACCAAGGGAGGGCAGAGGCAGCTTGAGTTGTCTCCCTGCTCATTTGAGTTCTGTTGTTCTGCTTGGAGTTCTCACATGATACTTGTGCTTTTCCTAAGCTGCTCCATCATGGAAATGCATGAAGGATTTTTCAGGCATTCCCATGTTCCAGCACAAAGGGGGAACAGAGGTTTACCCTGGAATTTCTCAAGCACACCTGTGCTTTTCCTAACCTGCTCCAACACAAAGGGGGAATAGAGGTTTACCCTGGAATTTCTCAAGCACACCTGTGCTTTTCCTAACCTGCTCCAGCACAAAGGGGGAAGAGAGGTTTACCCTGGAATTTCCCAAGCTCTGCTGCAATAAAGGGTGATGATTTAAGAAGCAGGGGCTCAGCTGGCACTCTGACCCACCCCAGGGCACAGGATCTCACCAGCAGGGCAGAACAGGAACCTGGGCACTAAACTCAGGGTTCCAGATCTCCTACTCTTCCTTTTGGAAAACACCTGATGGAAGTGCTTATCCCAGAGCTGAAGTCACTCCTCATTTATCACAGGCAGGGAGTTGAGCACACCCACAGAGCCTTGAAGAGGAATTTACCTGGAGCCATCCTCACCTGTGTCCTTGTCCTTGGCTTTGTACACCTGCCCGTACGTCCCTTCTCCGATTATCCCGATGATGTCAAACTTGTCCACACAACGCTTGCCCCAGTCACTTTCTGTCTGTCTCCTCTCCCCATACCGAGGACAACAGATTCTGCAGGAGGGAAGAGCTCTGTGAGACACCCCAGGGCTCCAGCTCAGCATCATCCCACAAAAAAAACCCCACCTGCTCCAAGGTGTTTATCCCTAAAAGGCAACAGTAAAGCTTAGGCTTTGCACTCCAAGAACTGGAATGTTCAGTTTAAGGTGTTTTGCTGTATAATCCCAATAAAGGCACTGCTGAACAGGAATATTATCTTGGGTAGCATTATCATACTGCAGCAGGTTAAAAATGAATGTCTGGGATTTTTTACAGGATGCTGGATGTTTGATTTTTATTTAAGACACTCTGTACAAAACATCAGGGGATTCTGCCCCCTCAATGACTGCTTAAATCTGTTATCAGGGTAAGTTCTCTACACCTTGAACATGGAATCCCACAATGGTTTGGGTTGGAAGGGACATGAAATATATCCAGTGCCACCCCCTGCCATGGGTAGGGACACCTTCCACTGTGCCAGGCTGCTCCAAGCCCCATCCAACCTGGCCTTGGGCACTGCCAGGGATCCAGGGGCAGCCACAGCTGCTCTGGGCACCCTGTGCCAGGGCAGCTCCATGGCCAACACTTCAATCATGAAGTGCATGAAGAAAACGTGGACATCTCCCATTTGGGACAACCAACTTTAGAAAGCAACAAGAGCTTTAGGCAGAGGGCAGCAAGAGCTTTAGCTCATCCAGAGGTTCCTTCTGGCTAAATCAAAGATAAAAAAGTTTTGGGGGAGATGTGGCAGGAGATTGGACATGACACAATCCAGCAACTTTTCCCATTGATTCTCACATAAATGGGCCAAGCTGCCTTTTAGCTGAGGGTCCAAATGTGAAACAACCCACGGGAAACAGTCATTATACTGAATAATACAGAAATGGGAACTTCCTTTCTCCCCCATCTCACTTCCCTCAATAAAGAGCTCTCAAACCAGTCTGGGGACTTAAGAAACTCAAAGATTTAAAAAAAAAGAAGTCAGGCTTACTTTGGTCTCTTTTTGAAGGGTTGCTGAGGTGGTGTGGCTGCCTTTGGTTCTGGGGAGTCAGGAGGAGATGGGTCCCCCCCAGGGAGCTCTGGGGGGAGCGGGAGGTCCGTGAGTAAGTGTCGTGGTCTCTGCTCTCTATCTTTCTTCACAGGTTTTGGAGGAAGAATCTCTTTTGGACTAAACTCCGAAAAGTTAATACAACACAAAAGTCAGACTCGACAGCCAGGGAAACAAACAAAAACAGCTACTGTAGGATAACAGCTCTGGTTGACAACGTGAGGTTTAAGTGTGGAAATTAGCATATCCAAATATAAAATAAAACAGCCTTAAACTTACAACGCTAATACACCAGGAGAGAAAAGTGTCAGAGAGGAACACATCATTAAATGAACACACAGGTCTGCACTAGAACTCGCTCAGTTTGCACAAATCAGTATCAGTAACTCGGAGTTTTCTGTGAGGCAGCTCAGGGGATCAGCCAGCACCCACTCTCTGACCTTTACTTCCTCTATTTACTCCATTTACCACCATGAAATCAAATGCTTGACTTGGTGAGGACCACTACAAATACAGAGCCAGAGTTAAACCTCTCTCCATAAGTAATTTTTAACCTCTTAGCAAGGGCTGAAATGTGGCTTTAATTCCTGAATGCTGCCAAGGAACCAAAAGTTGATTTTTTAAATCCAGTTACCAAGGGCATCAGGAGTTTGGTTTAGCCTGGCAGGAGCTGCATGAGCAGAACCTACTTTGTCTTTCATGTATTCAGTGAGGAGAATTTCTAGGTTTGAGTAGTCACGAATTCTCCATGCAAATCTCTGCTTCACCAGGAAAAGAAAAAAACATTAAGAGCTCCCAACAGGCCTTTCCAGGTCTGATTTTAGGGCAGGGAGCAGGTTTGGTGTTTGTACCATCAGGTCTAACACTTCAGAATAAATGAACTGATGGAAGTAGGTCGTTTTCCCAATTATTTTATCAGACACTGCCTAACCTGCACAACAATCTCTTGTGAAATCTACTTCAGGAAGGAGGAAGACAAGAAACACCAGACATGGGAGAGGTGGATGGGCTGAGACTCTCACCCCATGGACAGCAAAATCCTTAGGAGCAGAATAATCATGTTCAAATATCTACAGACAAACATGGAATTGTTAAGGCTGGAAAAGCTCAAGTCCAACTATTCACCACTAAACCACAAAAAAAGACTCAGCCTTTTTCCAGACACCCCTCAAAAAACAACTCCTTTACAAGGCCAGGGTGGAAAGGGTGAAGGTGTGGCTGGAGAGTGAACCTGCAGTTCCCAGCCTCTCTCCTTTTTACCAAAAATTCCCATTTTCTTGCCTTTTATCTGTTCAGTTCTCTATTTGCATATCAGCACTTGGTTCCTGGAAGTTCAGTTCCCCCAGGACACCTGGGCAGGTCAGCAGGGGGAGGAAGGCAAACAGAGCCTTCAGAGCTGCCCAAGCTGAGAAAATACCAAGAGTGAACAGCAAGAGCACAACAAAGGCTCCCTGGAGCTCCTTACCCTCTCTTCCCCAAACTGGCAGGAATGGCACCCCTCAGCCAGCAGAGATGGCACCCCTAAAGCAGCAGGGATGGCACCCCTAAAGCAGCAGGGATGGCACCCCTGAGCCAGCAGGGATGGCACCCCTGAGCCAGCAGGAAGGGCACCCCTAAGCCAGCAGGAAGGGCACCCCTAAGCCAGCAGGAAGGGCACCCCTAAAGCAGCAGGAATGGCACCCCTAAAGCAGCAGGAATGGCACCCCTAAAGCAGCAGGGATGGCACCCCTCAAGCAGCAGGGATGGCACCCCTCAAGCAGCAGGGATGGCACCCCTCAAGCAGCAGGGATGGCAGCAGCCAGCTGAGTGCTGTGCTCCCAGGAAGCCCCACAAGCTCCATGTCCTGGTTCGGAGCGCGGCATCAAACCAGAACAAAATTTGTAGCAATTCCTCCTAAAGAGCTTTTCCTCCTCCCCTGGTGAACCACCTAGGCCTAAAGCATTGCAGAGGGTGGGAATTGTGGAGAGGTTAAAGAGTCTCCACTCGAATGAGGCATGTTCTGTCCTTGGACACTTCAAAGCCTGATTTTCCACCCTGTGCTCGGGGCTGGAACGTTCCCCAGGCTCAGCAAGGACAAAAGTCCAGCTCAAAGAGTTTTGCTCACAAAAATGAAGTCAGTTGGTGAAGGGTGAGATTCTGCACAGTCAGGGCCACATGGAACTGCCACCAGACTCAGCAAAAACAAGAGGGATTTCCCATCCTTTTATTGGGAAAAAGTCACACAGAGGCATTTACTGAGCTCCAGCATCACCCTCATCACCCCAGCCCCGAGGTCAGGGATAAAACACTTTTACAGAGCTGAGCCACACCTGGGTGGTAAAAAATGAGCTCTTGGTATAAGTGGCTGGAAAAAAAATGAAATAGAGATTTGCAGGACAACTTCTGGGATTGGGAAGGAGGAAACACAGCAGCAGAATTTGCTTTGCCTGGCATTTGGGTTGGGAAAATCAGCAGGCAGCTCAAAGCTCCTGCTCATCACAGAGACATTTAAACCCATTAATATTTGCTGGACAACACAAAACAGCTCAGGGAAGGCAACAAACACACACCAGCCTCACTTTTAGGTTGGAGGCAGTGAGAACATTTCCCTGTTTGGCTTCAATACCAGAATCATCCATGAGAATAAAGTCAATTATTCAGAACATGTAACACTTCACCACGGGGTGATGGTATGGATTGAGAACTGTGGGATAACACACTGGACACTAAAAACATGCTTTACTCCCCAATCCCAGCACATCTTTAGTGGTTTGGGAAGATTCAGGAGTTTTTAGGGAGCTACAGGCTTAGCAGGGCAAGTAGAAAAAATTAAAAAAAAATCACTGATGACCTTAAGTTAACAGCACTGCGACATACTAACAGCTAAAAAATGAGAGAAAAACCAAATATTTGGGGGTTTTTTTCTCCATTCCATTCTGGATATTCTGATCCTTTCTTCCCACCAAGAGAAACCCCCACAGTGGGGTTTCCAGACAAGTTCTTCACAGAAGCCACAACCACCCCCAGCCCAGCCAGAGCTACAATTACAGCACAGAGCCAAGCCTGCACATTTTGATCAGAAATTATGGGGAAATAAAGCTGAAGTAGGTGCAGTTCCACTCAATTTTAAACTTTTTCAAGCAAACAATACCTACTTCTCAAGCAATAAAGGACTGCATCAATTACTCAAGAGTTAAGACAACACTCAAGTTAAAGCAATGTTGGTTTTTACAAGTGGGCATGGCCTGTGTGGCTGGTGAATCTGGAGCAGAAACAGCTCTGCTTTGTGTTCTTGTACTGGAATTGTTCAGCTTTTTCCTGTTCTTTGAGTACAAGTTTCTGAGGAATTAAGCAAACAAACAAACAAAAAAAGGCAATTTCAAAGTAAGTGTGCAAACTGCTCCAACACAAAGAGAGGCATAATCCCAGATCCACGTAATAAACATGAGCAAGGAGTGATGTGAAACCTTTCCTAAGCAGCAGCCAAACCTCTCATTTCCCACAGAGATAAGAGGCAACTACCTGCACTGGATCATGAAACTCTGCACACAAACCTGGAACGGCCCTGGGATAACAACCTGGTACCAGTGGCACAGCTGTGCTCTGCAGGATAAGCTCATAACTGTAAAACCAACCCAAAACCCCCTCTTTATTCAAGGCTTTGCTCTTAAATGCAAAGGGGATGCTCTGGTGTGACCTTACCTATCCAAGTCATCTTCCCCAACTAAAATAGGGGGGAGCGGAAGCGGAGGCAAGGTGGAAGTTTTCAGGTGTGGGATAGCAGCCGTCACAGACACTTGGGTTTTTGTAGCCACCTGGACAGAGGACTGGGAGTTCACCTGAGAGGATAAAGTAGACGTCCTTGGGTGGGAAGAAGATGGCAAAGACGTTGGGGCCGAAGTGGGGACCTGAACAGGAGTCACTGGGGCTGGAGGCAAAGGTGGGACAGCGGGCGATGGAGGCAGCGGCGGCAGCGGCGGCGTGGGAGGCGGAGGGGTGCTGGTGGGCAGAGGAGGAGGAGGGGATTTGATGGCGGGGAGGGGAGGTGGAATCTCCTTCTCCGCTGTGTCCGTCTCCTTTGGAGATACCAGGTCCTCTACCACTGCTACAGGCTTCGAGTCTTTTGTTCCCGTGGGTTTGGAATCCCTGACTGGAACAGGATGTTTCCTCTCCGAGTTCTCCTCTGCCTTGGATTTCGTTGTCTCCGCAGGGGCTTTAGGCTCTGCGTTCGTGTACAGTAAATTAACCGAGTCCGTGTCCGGAGCTTTCTCAGATTTAACAGTTTTGGTGACCTTTTTAGACTCCGTCCCAGCCTCTTTCAGTTCAGCCAAGCTGTTCTCCTTCCTAGCCAGGAAAACAGGGGAGCCCTTCGCCTCCTTCCCATCCACCTTGGCCGCAGCGGCCGCTGCAGCCGCTCGCTCCTTCTTCTTTCTGCTGAGCTCTGCTCCGAGGCTGGAGTTCAGGGGGAGCCTGGTCGGGGATATGCTGGAATGGCGACTGCGGGAGCCAGACCTCTGCTTCTTGCTGTGAGATGAGTGTCTTGAATATCCAGGGCTGCGGCTCCGGGATTTCACCGATTTCCTGGGGAGAGAACGGCCGGGAGAGAAATGAAATGGAGCTTCTTTCCCCCTCTGAGCTACTCACCGACAGTTGGATCCACTAGTGGTCAGCTCAGAGAGGCCACAACACCTGGCAGGAGAGGCTAAAGGTACTGAAAGGAGTTTATGAGTCAGTCAGGACTAGTTTTACACCATCATCATCATCATCCATTCTCCCTGTGTCAGACTCACCATCACACTGGGAAGAGAACTGAAGGGTCAAGGTTGGACGAACCCCAAGGTAAAAAGGAGATCCCAGCTCACACACCCAACAGGACACTTCAGTCCAGGGGATGAGCTGGCAGTTTAGGAATCTCTCACAGGAATTATGTGCAACTTTAAAGTTGGATAAAACACAACTGCCCTCACAGGAATGCTGCCTCAGGAAATTGGGCACTTCAAGTTCTTTTTTCCCCCCGGTTCTCTTAATGCCATCAGAACTCAAATTTGCATGCTGTGATTTGGGAGAAGGAAAAATAAAACCCAGGAATTTTAACTCTATTGGTCTTGTACAAAGAATGGGCTCCAAATCAGGTTGTGTGCAGAAATAATCATGGAAAATCTGTATTGGGAGAGAAGCAAGGCAGGAAACACCTCACACCGTTGGGGTTCACACCACATGAAGCTGCTCAGGAGAGAGCAGAGACTGATGGGGAAACCAGATAAAAACTGAAATGGAAGTGGAAACAGGTATTTCCAGTGTCCCTATCAAATTCCTGATAAGCCAGAACTGTTTCCTCTGCTCCTAGTTCCTAGGAGGAACTAGGATTGGGCAGGGTGAAGCAGGAGGCTTTAATGTGTGGTGGGCTCTGATGCCAACAGGACAATCAAAACCCTAGAGCTCAGACCCTACAAATACTGTAACAGAAAGGACACTCTGTGATTTGTTACTCAGGACACATCTAACTTGGAAATCACAGAATTCCCTCAAAACAGCCCCACAGCAGTTATAAACCACCCCCAACAGCAGCAGCTCAAACTCAGGTGACACCAGCTCCTTTGTAACCACACTCAGAGTGCAATTAACAACACCAATTAGTATCATCCCAAGACAATGAGTATTTGTCAAATAAACTGGAAGCAGTAGAAAGTTCCTGGCTTGACACCAGCAGCACCTTCCAGGAGGGGCAGCTGTGACTGCAGGAGGTGAAGGGTCTCCCCAGGGGGTGTGGGGTTCCCTCCCTACTCCAAGGAGCAGCATTCCTCTCTCCCACTTGGGAACCCCAACCCTCATGCTGATGGTGGGCAAAGAACACAGGGCTGTAGGTGTGTCCTTACCTTTAGACTTACAAAATAAATACACGACCAGAAGGAGAAGAAAGCAGGGTCTGTGGTCACACAGCTGTTTCCTCCCTCACCACACTGTTCTGGCATGGGAATGCTGCCTGGGGATCAGCTCTTTTTCCAGGGTTTCTGCTCAGTGAAGTGACAGTCTGGGCTGCAGTTTGCCTGTCACCACGAGCTGGGAGAGCAGGTACCTTTTCACCAGCTCCAAGATATTTGCAGGCTACGGAAAACACTCCTAATGAATCCTGTAGGGTGCCACTTACTGCAACCACAAATAGTTTTGGGGTTACTGCTCCCTGTTGCAATTCATCCAGGATGGATTGTTCAAAATGCTGTAATATTCCCTCTCCTGCTCCCTGACTTCCATCCTGCCCCATGATTAACCCTCAACAGTTACTCCAATTCATGGGATCATGGAATGGTTTGGGTGGAAAGGGACCTTAAAGATCCTTAAAGCCATGGGCAGGGACACCTTCCACTGTCCCAGGGTGCTCCAAACCCTGTCCAACTTGGCCTGGGACACTTCCAGGGCAACCACAGCTTCTCGAGGCAACCTGTGCCAGAGCCTCACTGCCCTCACAGGAATTTAATGCAGATGGATGCAGAGCAATCAAACCAGATCACTCAGCAGATCCACAGCAAACTTCTCCAAAAAACCCAATTTCCCGTATTTAAGTGCTAATTTAGAAACAGCCACCAGGGGCACCTGCCTGGGCCAGGTGAAGCTGGGGAAGTGCTGGAATGGTCAGACCCTCTCACAGGGGTTGCACCACAGAACCACCACTTCCCATTGGAATGACTCCCTGACCTTCCAGCAGCAAATATCCATGCTCCTCTGTTCCACCAGGAATAAATCCACTCATTCCCTCCCAGTCCCCTTCACTCCACAGGCACCACTCACCCTTTCTCCCTTCCCTAACAATAATCACCTCCAGCCACCACACAAACAACTGCTTTTTCCCAGCCCATTTTCCAGGCTGGTGTTCACAGCTGCTTTGTTAGCCCCACATCCAGAAGCCTTCCTGCCCTCTCAGCTCCACCAAGGCCACTACACAAACCTCACCTGCCATCCTCAGGCCATCAACGGCCCCAAAAACACCAACACAGCACCTGTTGGGGGCCTTTTATCCCTGCACAGCTCCAAAACCAGGCAATAAAGTATAGGAGATAAACAGGCAGGTTTTACTTCTGGAAGAGAACCATTTCCATCCTCTGGAATGGATTTTTTGTGGCTTTACCTGCAGCCACTTAACAGCACTTTTACTCCTTTCACCCTGAATTTGTGAAGCCTTGCTGTAACATTCCACACCTTACTTGCTTTGCCAAGGTTATCCAGGATGGATGAAGGGCAGCTCAGCCTCAAATGCCTTCCTCCTTCTGGAAAAAAATGCTCTGGGATTAAAACCCACCCTGCTGTCCCTCCAGAACTGGAAAATAGAAATAAAAGATACCAACCACGACAACTGTGAATTAACAAAGTCGGAGATGGTGGATTCATTTAAAAATCCAAATTAAAAAGCATGATGAGATTAATTTAAGTCACACAATCAGAAGATTGGGATGGTCTTTGGAGAAGGGAATGCTAGAACCTTCCATGCTGAAGGAAGGCCATGGTTAACAGGTGTCAGCAGAGGTGACCTGCAAAGCCCCACATCCACACAATTCCACGTCACACACCCAGGATCACCTACAGATATTTCAGTATTTTACCTGCTCTAAAAACCACTGACTTAAAGGCAAAGCAGAAAATAGTATCTGGGAAGCCTGACTGCTCCAATTTCTCAGCAAACAAGCTTCATTTCTTATTTTTGAGTGCCCAGCAACCTTCTACCACAGCAAGGACCCACTTACAACAGCACGTGCACACTCACACCTCACTACTCCATCAGCACACAGCACATCCCACCTCCAGCAAGCTGAGGGACTCTGGAATTTCATCTCCTTGCTTTAGCTGCAGTGACAACAGTTGCTACACAGAATGGCAAAGCACATCTGTTATTTTTCCCTACTGACCAAATCATCCTCGTTTCCTCCTCGCTGGGAAGTGAGTTGTTTTCCACAGGCACTGGAAATGCAAACACTCTGGATTTTCTCCAATCAGCACAGCACACGGATTGGGTTGGAGATGAAAGAGAACACAGAATGCACTGAAGCACCTCCCATATTGTCAGGGAGTGGAAATAACTGAGTGTCCCAGAAAAAGCCTGAAGAACGCAAGCCATGGTCAGGTGTTCCCTGCCCGAGTGTGCCAATTTATGAGGTTTTCTCTCCCAAAAAACGTTGCTGCCCCTCTGCAGGAACCACAGAAGGGATCAGTCACTGCCCAAAGTCAGCTGCCTCCTTCCATGCTCATTTGTAGCATGTCAAGGTGAGGAGGGCTCAGCCCACCCACCCCCTGAGCCCCCCAGGTGAGTCCCCCTCTGGCTCCTGGGCACACCTGGCCATGAGCCACCCCCTCCCCAGTCCCACCTCACAGCCTGGGAGCTCCCCAAAGCAATCTAAACACGTGAATCACAACTTACAATTCACCTGACATATGGAAAACACATGAAATTCCCTCTGTCCCTTTACTACAATCACTGCTGGCAGATGTTTTCCAAAGGGGCTGGAATACCTCACACGGTCAGTGAGTTATCTGCCCAGGAAAGAGAGAGGAGGAAGTTATCAAGTCAGAGATTCAGAGAGTTTGGTACAAGCCGAGAGTAAACAGTGAGTAACCTTTGGAACCTGTCTGGTTTGGGGTCCAGCATTTAGCAGAGAGTCAAAGATGTCCTTAAAAAAGTAGGTCTGGAAGTTTAGGGAAGCAGCACAAAGTGCTGTGAAGTTGCTCCCATAAGTCAGGAAAATGTAACTGCTGGATTTCTCAACTCAGAAGCAACTGTCCACTTACACAGAGAGGTTCTCCTGGGAAGTGGAGCAACCTGGGGGAAAACTCTTAGAATGCCACTGCAGCTCCCAATGGCTTCTCCCTGCTTAGGGCTGGACACTTCTCCAGTGCCATGACTCAAGAGTTGTATCAGTGAACAGACACCTCCTACCACTGCATCCTTTGTAAATAATTAGTAAATAACATGTCAGGGTAGCACCACAAGGCAAGAAAGGATTGAAGGAAAGGAGGAGAAAACCATCCAGGCCTATCCCTGAGAGCCTCCCAGGTGTACACAGAGAAAACAGGGCAGAGGAGCAGCAGCCTGGAGAAAATTTTCACTGCAAAATCACAGTGGAATACAGAGATTTTACGTCAGAGCTTCCAGGGGGTTGAAACCAACACAGAAGTCCCAGCAAGGACAAAGGCAAGTTCTCCATGGAAGACAGAGTTCCTGAAGTTCAGAGTTTTAGTAACAAAGACCAAATTCCAAAAGCCCCGTGTGCTTGGGGAACTGCTGAGCTGGAGGATGCAGCACAGCAACCACAGAGCAGAGCATTCCTATGGCCATTACATTCCAGGTCACATCTGAATTGCCATGGAGCTCCAAGCAAAGCTCCACAGCATCCATGGAGACAACTGGAAAGCCACTGAATGTAAGCCAAAGCTAGAAAAAGAAAGGATCGACATTAGACTGTGTCACAGGATGATTAATGAACACCTGAAATAAAACACACAGAACTACCTTGAAATAATTGTTTCCTTCTGGAGCAAAGTTAGTGAGCAAAAGGGAAAAAGAGAGAAAATTAGAGTTAAGCCAAAATCCAGCTGGTTGTGCCTGGCCCTTCCAGAATGCCCAGATTTCAGAAGGAAAGGAAGAAAACTCTAGTGCTGAGGAAAGAAAGTTTAGGTTGAGAGATGGGAGTTTGCACGTGGTTGTCTCTAATCCAAGGGAAAGAAAAGACAAGTCAGTTCGGAAAGAGCAACATCCACCCCAAACGAGCCCTCCTGAAAAGCAGGATCAAGTTCCCACATGCACTAAACACATAAAGGCTTCCAGAAATGGGTGAAAACATTCCCTGTGGCTGAACTTCCCGCCAGGTAAGAGCATTAGATCGTGCTCTGGGAGCCGCGGAGCGTGGCCCTCCCCACGCAGGGGCCACTCCAGAGGTGTAACTTAATCCCAGGAGCTCATCCAGCCTCCCTCCCTGCCCAGAGCCAACATGGACGCTGCCTCCCGCCACGCACAGAGGCGTTTCCCAAAGTGTGAACTCCCATTTCCGAGGGAACTGTCAAGGCCCCCAACCAAAGCAACTCCACACACATCACCCCACAGCCAAATTCGGCACCAGCGTGGAGGAAAGGGGTCATAGACTCATGGGATGGTTTGGGTTGGATTCTAGACCATCCCATTCCATGGGCAGGGACACCTTCCTCTATCCCAGGCTACTCCAAGCCCTATCCAACCTTGGACACTTCCAGGTTGGAAGCATCCACAGCTTCCCTGGGCAACCTGTGCCAGGCCCTCACCACCCTCACAGGGAAGAATTTTTACCTAACATCCCACCCAAACCCACTCCCCCTTACACTGTCACTCCAACCTCTCCTAAATAGCCTTGCTCCATCTCTCCTGGAACTCCCTTCCCCTACTCCCCTCGCACTCCCAGCTCCATCCCCACCCCTCCCCAGCTCGCAGGGCGAGCGTGGGGCACACGCACCTGGCGATGGGGCTCCGGCTCACGGAGCGCTTGGAGGCGAAGGGGCTGCTGGAGCGGCGGCGGCCGTAGGGGCTCGGGGACCTCCCGCTGTAGGAGCCGCTGCCCCGCTCGTAGCTGGACGAGCGCCTCCGGCCGTAGGGGCTCACGGATCGCTGCCGCCGGCTGTAGGGGCTGGGCGAGCGGGCGTTGGATTGGTAGCCCACGGGCTCCTTGTAGGGCGGGCTGAGGGACTGCCGGCGCGAGGAACCGCCGGGGCTCTTCCTGTAGGGATCGTAGGTGCTGGAGGTGTGGGAGCGGGGCGGGCTGAGGTCGTACTCCTGGACGTAGGACGCTCCCGAAGGGCTGTCGTCCAGTTTCGGGCTGTCCGACCATTTCCTGTGAGGGCTCCTGGATTTCCTCTTCGGGCTGTCGATGGTTTTGTAACTTTTGGGAGCATCCCTTTTCCGATGGCTTTTGCTGCGCTCTTTGTGGCTGGACTTGAGCTCCCGCTCCTTCCTGGATTTCTCCTTGTGCGCCTTGGCCGAGCGCGATTCCTTGTTGCTGCTCTTGGAGGAGAGCGCCTTGGGGTGCTCCTCGCTCTCCAGGAGCCTCTTCGAGGATCCCGATATCCTCTCCTTCGTGGACCTGCTGGAAGCATCCAGGCTCTTTTCCAACTTCCTATCTTTCTCCGCTTGTTTGCTCTTCATCAGCTCCCGGAGTCGTTTGTGCTGGTGGTGCCGGTGCTTCTGGGCCCTCTCGCTCCTCTCTGCCCTCCTCTCCTCGTTGTCCCTCCTGTCCAGCTTGAGGGCCACATCGTCCGAGAAGGTGTCCGAGTCCGAGCTGATGTCATCGTACTCCACCAGCGGCTTGATCACCGCTCCCAGGGGCGCCGCCGCTTCCTGGGCCGCCAGCGGGGACTCCTTGGAGTGCCTGGACTTGTGCCTCTTGTGCCTGGAGCCCGCCCGGTGCCTCTCCTTGCTGTTGGAGCTCCCGCTGCCCGGCTGCGAGGACCCCCCGCCGCCGTCCTTCTTGCCCCCATGTCTCTCCGGATTTGGCATTCCTCCCCCGCTGCGCTCGGGAACGGCGAGGGGGGGACCCCGCGAAACCCCCGAACTTCAAACTCCCTCTGCGCCCGCCCCTCGCACCATCCACCCCGGCCTCGGTCCTCCCTCCTACATGAGGAGCGGGGCCCGAGGCCCCGGAGGAGGCGGGAGGGACGGGGAGGGGAGGGGAGAAGGATCCGGGAGGGGAGGGGGAAGCGCCGCGGCCTCACCGCCTCATCCGAGGGGCCCAGGCCCGGCGGGCAGCGCGGCCGCGGGGGCGCCCCGAGAAGGCGGGGCCCGGGCC
>VZTN01034697.1:0-18611 GCA_013400515.1 Erpornis zantholeuca | reverse complement strand
CCGCCGCCGTGTGAGGGTGAGGGCGGCCCGGCCGCCGCCCCCGCTCCCCGCCCGCTCCCGATCCCTCTTCCAGTCCCGCTCCCTCTCTCGATCCCGGCCCCGCACCTGCAATATGAAGGCAGCGCCGGGCAGCGCCGAGGGTGAGTGCGGCGCGGGGGTTCCCGCCAGCCCCGTGAGGGAACGAGGGGCGCCCTGTGGATGCGAGGCTCCGGGTCTTGGCAGCCCCGGGATGGGGCTGAGGTGTCGCCCAGGAAGGCGAGACGGGAGAGGGTCGCAAAGGTGATTTGAGGTCTGGGGCATCTCTGTGATGAGGAGGGACCGCGGGTCCGGGCCTGGTTACTCTGGAGAAGAGAAGGCTGAGAGGGGATCCCACCAGTCCCCACAGATATCCCCAGGGGGTGTCAGAGGCTGGTGCCACACTCTGTTCAGTGGTGCTCAGCGACAGGGCGAGGAGCAGTGGCCAGAAACTGAAACACAGCAAGTTCCACCTCGGTATGAGGAAGAACTTTTTTCCGGGAGGGTGTTAGAACTCTGGAACAGCTGCCCAGGGAGGGTGTGGAGTCTCCTTCTCTGGAGATGTTCCACACCCACCTGGACACGTTCCAGGTGGCCCTGCCTTGTCAGGGGTCTTGGGCTAAGTGATCTGCAGAGGTCCCTTCCAACTCTCCCCTGGTATTCTGGACAACTCACTGTAGGTAGGGGAGGGGGATTGGACCAGGTGAGCTCCGGGGATCCCTTCCCACCTCCAGCATCCTGTGTTGATGCAGCTGAGAGGTATAAACTGCTCCTAGAATAGTTGGGGTTGGAAGAGATCTCTGGAGATCATCCAGTCTGACTCCCCTGCCAAGGTAGGCTCACCTGGAGCAGGTGACACAGGTGGGATTGGAATGTCTGCAGAGCAGGAGAAACACGAAGACACCCAGCACACGTTCATTCATTCCTTACACTTGGATTTGAATAACTCAGTGTTAGCTCTGTGGGCTGGGAGAGCATCAGTGATGAACCCAAGCTGTGGGAGTTTGGCAGGTGGAAGTCACAGGACCCTGTGAGGTGACATTAAAATGTCATGTTTGCTTTGGATCCTCTGGTGTCAGGGATGGGGTTTATTCTGGACTGATGTCCACTGGGATGTTTTTTTGACATGGAAGTGTGGAAAACTCTGTCTTGGCAATAAAATACGGGATTTGAGTGTTCCTGAAAGCCACGTTCTCTTTGTCACCCTCCAGTCACTCACCCACTGCTTCACCCCCTCCCAGCACACAGAGCTGTGTCCTGGCTCTGGAGCAGCACTGAGGGGACAGCAGCCCTCAGCTTTAGCTAATTGTAGAGTCATGGAATATCCTGAGCTGGAAGGGACCCAAAGGATCATCAAAGTCCAGCCCCTGGCCCTGCACAGACATCCCAACAATCCCACCCTGTGCCTGAGAGCGTTATCCAAACACTTCTGGAGCTCTGGCAGCCTTGGGGCTGTGACCATTCCCTGGGGAGCCTGTTCAGTGCCCAACCACCCTCTGGGGGAAGAATCTCTCCCAAAATCCAACTTAAACCTCCCAGGCACACTCCAGCCATTCCCCCGAGTCCTGCTGTGGGGCAGGAGTGTGTTTGAGCACAGAATTTGTCACAATTGGAATGACTTGGTTGAGGTTTTTGATGATGGAAGGTGTGAAGACCTTTCGAGAAGTTGGGAGAGAGAGCAGAGGGGGAATCCAGGACACAAAACCTCACCTCAGTGCTTTAAAACAGTGTTTGCCACTCCCTCGGTGTCCTGCCCCAGGGAAGGATCGTCCTTACACCCTGAGGATCCTCTTGGATCTTCAAACAGTGCCCTGATACACTCCTGTCCTGACAGAACCGAACCTGCTGGGCCCACATCACTCAGGGATCATGCAGAACAGGAGCTGGGCATTTCAGACAGGCATTCCATGGGATTTTCATGGTCCTTTAGGTTGTAACAGCTTGGGATATTCCATAACATTTACCTCACCTCGAGGTCTGGGGTTAAACCAGCAGTAAATTTTTTGAAGCCGTCTTTAGGTGAAAGGTGGAAGGTGTTTTACTCCTAAACTGATTGTAAAACTTCAAATATTATCTCATTCTCTGTCCTGAATATTCCTGGCTCACAGAGGCGGAGAAGCTGAACAAGATGAGCTCCCTCCTGGAAAGGCTCCACGCCAAGTACAGCCAGAACCGGCCCTGGACAGAAACCATGAAGTTGGTCCGTCAGGTCATGGTGAGGATTGCTGGGCTCTGAGCAGGAGCTCTCTGGGGCTTCCCTGGTGATGATTTTGTGTTGGGTTTGATGCCTTAGGTTTTAACTTTTATATTTTTCAACTCCTGTACTGCTAGTGTGACTCTGAAGTTTTCTGTAGCTTGTTAAGTGCTGTTCTCTTATGCTAAGATAGACAGAACAAAACCTCTAACTTGCTCTCCAAAGACACTCAGAACAAGAACTGTAAACCTTCATCTGAGGAAGAAAAAGGCAAGCTTGGAGGAAATCACATCATTAACTGGGTTCTAGTTGGTAAATCTATGTTGATATAAAAGTGTGAAGCACTCATGACCTGTCATCCATTTTGACATCCACTGAAGCAAGACCCTCTGGAGCCCAAAGTGTGCACCTGAAGGCCTTTCAAATAAATCCCTCCTTTTTCCTTTATTCCTGTCTAGTCTCTATTTCTAAGTAGCCAATTTAAGGCATCTTAGATCTCTTCAAGGTGTTCTTGTTGTGTCCAAGGCTTCACTCTCTTCTAGATGGGGGCACAGAGGAGAGAGTGAAGCCTTGATGGGATGTCCAAACCCTCACCTAATTACATAATAATTATCAGCTCCGTGCCAGGAAAAGGATCAAACTTGTGTTTTCTGCTACTTACCTTTCCAGGATATTTTGTAGAGCAGTTTGGTTGGTGATACTCAACACTCAGTGCTGGCTTAGTCAAAAATGGATTTGAAATATTGGCCTGGGTGGGGGAATGAGGAGCAGGAGGCAGGGAGAGCTACAGCAAAGCCTCCTGCACATACATTAAAAGTTTGCTTGGCTCTTTATTTCCCTGGCATCTCTTCTAAAACTCTCAGCTTAGACCTGTAAAAAGTTGCTACATTCTGTTCTTCCAGCTGAGTGAGTTGCTTAAAAGAAAATAAATCAATTCCAGGCCTGCCTTTGTAATCTGCTTGCAAACAGATACTGTTCACCTACAGGAGTCAAGATGATGTAATTTGTAATTAGATGAAATCTAATCTGCTTTTAATTATCTAAATAAACCTCACTTGGCTGCTCCAAAGCTGCCATAATTCCCTCCTGCTAAGGGACAAAGAAAAATGACCTTTTTTTCTTCCTTGTGCCCAAGGAAAAGCGAGTGGTGCTGAACTCGGGGGGACACCAGCACCTGGTGAGCTGCTTGGAGACACTGCAGAAGGCCCTGAAAGGTTGGTGTGTTCTCTGTGTGCTCTCCACAGGCTGCTGCAGGCTGGGAAAATCCTATGGAAATGCTCCATGAAAAACACACTCAGGGTGTTGCTGGTGCTCAGGGGTTCATCAGCACACTGAGCTCAGAGCCAGGCAGGACAGTCAGCACTGGCTGTGCTGCTTTCTTTGGGAAAAGCCTCTCGTTGTCCAGAGAAGCTGTGGCTGCCTCTGGATCCCTGGAAGTGTCCAAGGTCAGGTTGGATGGGGCTTGGATCACCCTGGGACAGTGGGAGGTGTCCCTGCCCATGGATGAGCCTTAAGGTCCCCTCCAAAACATTCCATGGCTCTGTGAGTGCCCATACCTGGATTCCACTGGCAGAAGAAATTCCATTCTCTCCTCACAGGTTGGGAATATTTGGTTTCTCTGTGCAAACCCTCGTGTCTGTATTTGGGCACAGATCCTGTGTGGTTGCACAGTGTGAGCAGACGTGGGAGGGAGTAACCAGCTGAGATTGGGTTTATTGTTGGTGACTTATTCCTTAGGGAATGTCAGATCATTGCCCTAAACTTTGGTTTTCATTGCATCCATGCAGTATCATCTCTGCCTGCCATGACTGATCGCCTGGAGTCCATCGCCAGGCAGAGCGGGTGGGTCTCCTCCTTTGATTCATGGCAAAGACCTCTCCTGCTTCCCTGCCCACTCCAGAACATTCTGGTGCTTGGATTGGGGTTTTGTGTGCTTGGATTGGGGTTTTGTGTGCTTGGATTGGGAAATTTTGTGTGCTTGGATTGGAGAATTTAGTGGGCTTGTATTGGGGGGTTTCGTTTGGTTGGATTGGGGAGTTTTGTGTGCTTGGACTGTGGGGTTTGTGTGATGGGTTGTGGGGTTTTGTGTGGTGAGACCAGGGAATTTAGTGGGCTTGGATTGCAGGGTTTATGTGTTTGGACTGTGGGTTTTGTGTGCTTGGATTGTGGGGTTTGTGTGATGGATTGGGGAGTTTTGTGTGCTTGGACTGTGGGGTTTGTGTGATGGGTTGTGGGGTTTTGTGTGGTGAGACCAGGGAATTTAGTGGGCTTGGATTGCAGGGTTTATGTGTTTGGACTGTGGGTTTTGTGTGCTTGGATTGTGGGGTTTTTGCTTGGATTGGACAGTTTTCTGTGGGTTTTCTGTGGGTTTTCTGTGCATCTCACAGCGATTTTTGTTCTGTTTTCTCTGGAAGCCTGGGCTCCCACCTGAGTGCAAACGGCACCGAGTGTTACATCACCTCAGACATGTTTTATGTGGAAGTGCAGTTGGACCCTACAGGGCTGCTCTGTGATGTCAAGGTGGCTCACCATGGAGAAAACCCCGTGGTGTGTATTCCTGGGAAAGGGGAGCCCCTGTGCTTTTGGGATTGCCATTTACCTGCCTTGTTTTGAGCAGAGGAAATGAGTTGTGTTTAACATTCCCTCAGACCCAGAGTTACACCCTTGCTGCTCATTCTAGTGGGAAGTAAAATCCTCCATGGACTAGTTTGCTCCTGTGGGATATTCTAATCACAGGGTTAAATCTATTTAATTTACATGTTAAATCTATTAATCTACATATTAATCTAAATCCACACTATGAATTTCCAACTGGCAAAATTATTTGAGGAAGTTACCTCAGTGTTCCTGAGAATTTTATGGAAGTTATGGCTGTTTTTCCAAGGAAAGGGAAGGGAAATTATTCTTACAAAGTTTAGATCTGGGAATGGAAAGTTCTAGAATGTGGAAAGCTGGGAGAAGATGGCTTTACTGCCCTTGTGCACGTGGAGAGTTTGAGGTTGGTGTTTGATTTGCCTCTCCTGTAAACAGCCTGTGTTTAATATCCCTGTGTAAGGCCATAGATTTTCAACCTAAGGCTTCACAATTTGAGGGGTTTATTTCAAATTAATAATTTAAGAGGAAACATTACTGCTTGGACTCATCCCAGCAGGGCTTGAGGAGCAGAAGTAAAACCACAGCAAGGCGTGGTTGGGAGCTTTGTGTGGCTTCCCAGTGATGACTTTCCCTGGTCTTAAAACTGAAACACTTTTTATGGGGAAAAGGGTTTTTTTAACCTTGATATTTATTTCTGGATCCTGGGGTATAGCTCTTTGTCTAGGTGGAATACTCTGAAAAAATGCATGTACCACCCCTCACACCAAAATACACACAATTAGAGGCTTTGCAAAATTAGCATATTTATCAAAGATCTCTTAATGAGAGGCTCGAGTGAACTTTTCATTTTGAGGAACTTTCTTTTTTCGATGGGTCTGTTTTAGTTTACAAAAATATGTTTTGGAGAGCAGGAGGAGGACTTTGGGGCTTTTAGACTGTTTGGTTTCTTGGTTTAAAGGTAGAGTGGGTTTTAGCTGAGTTATCAGACTTGCAAAGTTACAAGCGTGTAGGTTAAAAGCATTAAGAATGCACACAACTCTATAAAGAGTGTGTAAGAGGGGTATGAAAGAAAAAGCAAAAAACCATTCTGGCATCACCAGGAGAAGCTGATCCTGGGGAATTTCCCTGTCCTGGCAGTTCCCAGTTGCACTCTGCACAGAGCCTGGAGTGGCTTCGTTGCACACTGATATCCTTGTGTGTTCTTTCCTTTGCAGAGCTGCCCAGAGCTGGTGCAGCATCTCAGGTGAGTGGCAGGGGTGGGATCTTGTGTTTCTTTCACGAATTTCTCTTTGCTGTAATGATCTGATGCTGTTTGATGTCCGGAAACACGAAATTCTTCCCAACTGCTCCTTCCCCACAAAGTGTTCTCACTTCTCCAGGGGATTTTCTGGCTTTGGCTCAGATCTTGTGATTCTGGCTGCTGTGCTAGGTGTCTTCAAAGCCCACAGCACATTACAGCTGAATCATTTAGCTTTCATGTAGCAAAAGTCTTTTTTAAATTGGCTCAGTGTCTTTATTGATGTCACTTTTTAAATGAAACCTCTTACTGATTTGGATACTTGGTAACTTTTCCTCCCTTTTCCTTTCAGAGAGAAAAATTTTGATGAGTTTTCCAAGCATCTGAGGGGACTTGTGAACTTGTATAAACTGCCAGGGGACAAGTAAGTCGAGAATACATTTATATCCACATACATAAAATAAAACAAATAAGCCTAGAATACATTTATTTATACCCACACATATAAAATGAAACAACCCTCCAAACTTGTAGGTTTGCACTGCACAGTTCTTTTCAAGTTTTCTTATATTGTTTTATTCTTTTTCTTTTTCCCTAAGCAAACTTAAAACTAAAATGTACTTGGCTCTGCAGTCCTTGGAGTTGGATCTCCAAAAGATGGCTGGGATGTATTGGTAAGTTTGTGGTTGGGTGGGTTTTGTAAATAATTATAAATACTCAGAGCTCTGAGAAATTCCTTTTTAACTGCAGGATTCGGTTGGAAGAGAGTCTAAAAGGCAAAATTAAAAGTTTGTAGCTTGATGGATTTAGTGGTCGTGTTTTAAAGTAAGAAATTGAGAAAGCTTTGACTGTTTCACTGCTGAAGGTTCAGTGATCAATCAGCTGTGCTGTAAAGAGTAAAGCAGCTTTTGTTTTGCCCTTGCAGTGTGAAGTTTAGAATCAGGCCCTTTTTGGGTCCCAGAAAGGTGTATTTTTGGGATTTTAAAATCAGTCTCAGCACATGAATTTTGGCTTTAGGTGTGGCTTGTTTCATACTGTGATTGCCTCTCTTGCAGGCAAGCCACCAATGCAAACCCCCTGGACAAGATCCTGCATGGCAGTGTTGGCTATCTCACCCCCAGGAGTGGAGGTACCTGTATTCACTCTTTTAAAAAAAAAAAAAGCAATTAATAAAAATTTATTTGTCTCCTGGGCCCCATTATGGGTGATAGTTTCACATTAACTTATGGGAAATAATCAAAGTAAAAGAGGGCCAAGGTGTCTGTGTGGCTTTGGGGCGTGGGGATGACCAGGTTGACTTCTCAGGATGCCTCATCAGGAGTTTCTCTCCCCCAGGTCTCCTGATGAACCTCAAATATTACGTCTCCCCTTATGATTTATTTGAGGATGGCACTGGAGCCCCCGTGGTTCTGCACGAGAACAATGGTAGGTCAGCTGTGCAGCTGCTGGGGGCTGCTGCTGCTGCTTGAGGGAGAGAAGGAGGAGAATTCCAGCTCTGCTCCCCTCTGCTGTCAGCCTGTCCCAGGCTGTCCTGTGGAGGGCACAGGTTTAGTGAGCCCAGCTGGAAGCCCTGGTGACCACTGACCACTGAACCTTGTGGCTGTGCTGGAGTTCAAACTGGGCTCCAGAGCCTTTTTTCCTTGGAGTGAAGCTCATTTTAACATGGGATTTGTTTTGTTATCTGAATAAAACCACAGAATCCCAGAACGGTTTGGGTTGGGAGGGGCTTTAAAGCTCATCAGTCCCAAGGCCCTGCCGTGGGGACACCTTGCACTATCCTGGGTTCCTCAGAGCCCCATCCACCCTCATGCCCCTTCCATCACACTGGGAGGTTATTTTCATGCATGGACATCTGGCTCTTGTTAAAATGCCAAAACTGAGCTCTGGTTCTCAGGAAAGCAGAAGGGGAAATGATCCAAAGTCATTATTTGTTTTGCTTTGCAAAGAGCAAACTATGAACACAGAAATGCATTTGGGAAATGTTTTGAGAGTGACGCAGTTGGTCCACCTGGCAAGAGGGAAATGGAGCTTGGGGTAGAACAAGCAGTTTGGCTGTTGTCCATTTAGTCCTGAAGGTAAACAGTGAACTCTGTGCCTTGTAGGGGAAGCCAGATATTTCCACCAGAGTGATGTTTTATAGAATCAGAGAATATTTTGTGTTGGAAGGGACCCTGCAGCTCATCCAGTTCCATGGGCAGGGATCTTCCACTATCCCAGCTTGCTCCAAGCCCAATCCAGCTTGGCCTTGGACACTCCCAGGGATGGGGAGTATATTTAATTCATATTTAATCCACGAAACTTGCACTGAAGGGGTTTTTTTATCAGCTTATGTCCTTGTTGGGTTCTCCTCTTGCTTCCCCCCGCAGTTCCTCGCTCGCTGGGCATGAATGTGTCTGTGACAGTCGAGGGAACCATGACAATGCACAAACTTCCAATTGCTCCACTGATCATGGGCTCCCACCCCGTGGACAGCAAAGGGTAAGGGCAGGACACGAGGCCAGCACTCAGCTGGGCTCTGGGGAATGCCACAGCAAGATGTGAATGACACAAGTGCTGTCTTTAGGCTAAGAAACGCCTGTTTCAGGGCTCTGAGGTGCTCCTGAGAAGTGCCTTTATTTTTAAGGTGTAACTGTGTATTTGAGGAGAAATAAATATTACATCAGGTGATGGCAGAAGCCCTGCAGCTCACAGGACCTTTTGTCTCCCCAATCTTCCAGAACTCCGTCTTTCTCCTCCATCACCAGTGCCAACAGTGTGGACTTGCCAGCTTGTTTCTTCCTGAAGTTCCCACGTCCCATTCCAGTGTCCCGAGCTTTCATCCAGAAACTCCAGAGCTGCACAGGTGAGTGGCAGAGCTGTCAGACACATCTCCAGGCGTTTATTAATGGAAGATTAATATAATTTCTATCAGTAAATGCTGCTGATTACTAACAGGTGCCAGGGAAGTTGCTTGGGGTTTTGCACTGTTCTCAGTAAAAGCTGGAGGGGTTTTGCCACCATCTCTCCCTGACTCCCAGGTGCCATCATTCCACGCTGTTGATGCCTTAAATGGCTCCCTAGAAACAGAGAGCAGACAGGGATAAAGGAATAAAGGAGGGATTGGTTGGAAAGGCCTTCAGAGGTACACTCTGGGCTCCAGAGGCTCCTGCCTCAGTGCATCCCAACATGGACAAGGACAGCTCCCGAGTTCTTCCCACTTGGCTCTCAGCATCAATTCCCCAAGCAGAAGCCAGGCAAGGATGGAATTTGCCCAAGCTTGCCCCCCTGTCCCCAAGATTGTGGTTTGCAGTTGTTTGGTCTAGGAGGGTCTGGGTGTCCTTGGAGAGCTGGAGAGGCTTTGTTGTGTGTGTGTGAGCATGAGAGAACAGCACTGAACGAGCTCCAGGGAACTGCAGAGTGACACTGGGCAGGGCAGGGTTGGAAAAATATAAAAGTTAAAACCTCAGGCATCACTGTGTTGTCCCCTCAGGTATCCCACTGTTCGACACACCACCCACGTTTGTGCCCCTGTATGAGCTGATCACGCAGTTTGAGTTGTCCAAGGAGGCTGATCCCCTGCCCCTGAACCACAACATGCGCTTCTATGCAGTAAGTGTTCTCTCCCAGCCAGCCTGGGACACCTCCCCGGCAGCATTTCGGGGGCAGCTCAGCTGTTTCAGGTGTCTTCCAAGTGGGATAAAGGAAATGGGTTCAGTATTTATTCACAGACAATAATTCTTCAAGCCTTGGGGTTCACTACATGGCCCTGGCACAGGGTGCCCAGAGAAGCTGTGGTGCCCCTGGATCCCTTGCAGTGTCCAAGGCCAGGTTGGAGAAGGCTTGGAGCACCCTGGGACAGTGGGAGGTGTTCCTGCCCACAGCAGGGGTGGCACTGGGTGGGCTTTAACATTGCTCCCAACCCAAATCATTCCATGATGACCATGGAAATGAGGAAAATTAGGTGTTGAAAGATGCTTTGCTGTCAGAGCGCAGCTGCAGGGAGGAGAGCAGAGGGGCTGAGCCTTCCCAGCATCTGTCCCTTCCTTTGTCCAGTGATGTGTGGCTGAATGAATTGCAGTGTTTTTGGAGAAATCCTTATATTTGTGGGTGAGTGTTAACTCCAGAGGATTCTCTCCACAGAAGGGATGCCATCCAACATGAACCTGGGATGGGAACATTTTAGTGGGAACAGTGAATGCTGTTGGGCAGCACTTCTGAGGATTCAAAATCCCGTTTTCCTTGTTCAGAGTGGAAGGAAAACATCCTCAGTGTATGTCCCTTTCAGCCAGGGAGGTGATGTGGTGTCAGTGGCATCTGGGCACTGCTGCATGTCCCTTATTCCCTTCTACCCAGCTGGACTAAAGCAGGAATTGTTTGTCAGGCTCTTCCAGGACAGCAGCACTGTTACTTCCTGAACAAAGATGCTCCTCTCCCGGATGGACGAAGCCTCCAGGGAACTCTGATCAGCAAAATTGCCTTCCAGCACCCTGGCAGGGTGCCCCTCATCCTCAACTTGATCCGGCACCAGGTGGCCTACAACACCCTCATCGGCAGCTGTGTCAAGAGGACAGTCCTGAAGGAAGGTGGGTGCCACCTCCAGAGGAATATGGTGTGGGAATGGTGAACCCCTGATGCCTTCAATGGCTCCCTAGAAACAGAGAGCAGACAGGGATAAAGGAATCAAGGAGGGATTGGTTGGAAAGGCCTTCAGAGGTACACTCTGGGCTCCAGAGGCTCCTGCCTCAGTGCATCCCAACATGGACAAGGACAGCTCCCGAGTTCTTCCCACTTGGATCTCAGCATCAATTCCCCAAGCAGAAGCCAGGCAAGGATGGAATTTGCCCAAGCTTGCCCCCCTGTCGCCAAGATTGTGGTTTGCAGTTGTTGGGCCTAGGAGGGTGTGGGTGTCCTTGGAGAGCTGGAGAGGCTTTGTTGTGTGTGTGTGAGCATGAGAGAACAGCACTGAACGAGCTCCAGGGAACTGCAGAGTGACACTGGGCAGGGCAGGGCTGGGAACAGAGAAAAGTTAAAACCTAAGACATCACCCCTGGGTAGTTTCCTCATAGGAAATGAGCTCTCTGCTGCTTCCCCCATCCGTGTGGGTGTTTTGAGGCTCTGGTTCACCTCCACTGTTCCCTCAGTTAGTGGTTCCTGTGTCTTTCAGATTCTCCTGGGATCCTGCAGTTTGAAGTTTGTCCTCTCTCCGACTCCTGTTTCAGTGTATCCTTCCAGCACCCCGTGAACGACTCCCTGGTGTGTGGTAAGTGGGCTCAGGGGCAGCAGGAACAGTGTTTTTGGGGAGGCTGGCAGGGTTTGCTCGCTCTGTGTGCAGGATTTTGATCTCTCCCACACACCTGCTCTCTTCCAGTGGTGATGGACGTGCAGGACTCCACCCATGTGAACTGCAAGCTGTACAAAGGACTGTCTGATGCCCTCATCTGTACAGATGATTTCATTGCCAAGGTTGTTCAAAGGTAAGCTGGGATTTTGTCCCACCTTGCCCTCCCAACCATGCAGGTGAGGTCTGCTCCATCTCGTGTTCATCCAGCGGTTCCAGAGCTGTTCTGTGCTTGTTTGGAAGAGAGAAAAACTCAGAGCCCTGCTGAAAATTCAATTCCAGATGTTGGAACTGTGGCTACTTATTTTTGAGTTTGTTGTTTACACAGGGCTTTTATCCAGGTTCCTCCACCTCAGTTACATTCAGAACAGAGCAGGACGTTCACAGGGCACAATGCTCCTGTCACCTTTTGAGTGAGAACCACTGGTTTTGCTTTCAGCTCGTTATAGACTCATCACCCCTGAGGAGAATGTGAAGTTATCACTGATTTTTGAGCTCAAAAAGCTGTCCCTGCCCATGGAAGAGGGGTGGAACTGGGTGGGCTTTGAACCCTTCCAACCCAAGGCATCCTGGGGTTTTTATAAGGTTGCAGGAAATCAGGTTTGCCAAGCTTAGGTAAAGATGCTTCCTGGCAGAATTGGAGTAACAACCCAGATTCCTTCATCAGGACAGGGCGATGGGGAATGGCTTTCAACTGAAACAGTGGTTTTAGATGGGATGTTGGGAAGAAATCCCTCCCTGGAAGGGTGGAGAGGCCGTGGCACAGGGTGCCCAGAGAAGCTGTGGCTGCCCCTGGATCCCTGGAAGCCCCCAAGGCCAGGCTGGGCATTGGGGCTTGGATCACCCTGGGACAGTGGGAGGTGTCCCTGCCATGGCAGGGGTGGCACTGGGTGAGCTTTAAGGTCCCTTCCCACCCAAACCATTCCATGATTCTGTGATTGTATCTTGTGCTTTTTAACTACCAGATAACGATCTGCCAGCCATCGGTTATTAGAGCTAATTGATTAATTCTCCCTCTGTGATTGCAAGGCAGTGCATAAAGGCACTGCTGTCTCGTGGCTGGATGAGGGTGGTGGGATACAAGTGAATCCAAGCAGAGCAGCAGGACATAAAACCTGGGCCTGCTGCTCTCCTGTGCAAGCCCCTGAGTGCTCATTTTATACCTGCTGAAGGTGTGAAACCTCCCCAGCGACCTTCGCTGAGGGCAGCCAAGCCCACCCTGACCCCGTGCTGTGTGTTGCAGGTGCATGTCCATCCCTGTCACCATGAGAGCCATCCGCAGGAAAGCAGAAACCATTCAAGCTGACACCCCAGCCCTGTCCCTCATTGCAGAGACAGTCGAAGACATGGTGAAGAAAAACCTGCCCCCAGCCAGCAGCCCAGGGTATGGCATGACCACAGGCAGCAACCCAATGAGTGGGACCACCACCCCAACCAACACTTTTCCTGGGGGGCCCATCACTACTTTGTTTAACATGAGCATAAGCATGAAAGAGAGGCATGACTCGGTGGGCCATGGGGAGGACTTCAGCAAAGTGTCTCAGAACCCTATTCTCACTAGTTTGTTGCAGATCACAGGGAATGTGGGGTCTACCATTGGCTCAAGTCCGACCCCTCCCCACCACACACCACCACCAGTATCCTCACCAGCCAGCAACACCAAGAACCACCCCATGCTCATGAACCTTCTTAAGGAGAATCCCCCTCAGGATTTCTCCACTCTCTATGGGAGCAGCCCTCTGGAAAGGCAGAACTCTTCCTCTGGCTCCCCCAGAATGGAAATGGGCCCTGGGGGGAATAAGCAAAAGAAAAAAAAATCCCGCATGCCAGCTGACAAGCCCAAGCACCAGACTGAGGATGATTTCCAGAGGGAGCTCTTTTCCATGGATGTTGACTCCCAGAACCCCATTTTTGATGTCAACATGACTGCAGACACTCTGGACACCCCTCATATTACTCCAGCACCCAGCCAGTGCAGCACTCCTCCTACCACCTACCCCCAGGCCATGCCCCACGCTCAGCCCAGTATCCAGAGGATGGTTCGCCTGTCCAGCTCGGACAGCATCGGGGCCGATGTCACCGACATCCTCTCGGATATAGCAGAGGAGGCTTCCAAGCTGCCCACCAGTACCGAGGACTGCCCACCCATTGGGACTCCGGTCAGAGACTCTTCTAGTTCAGGACATTCACAAAGTGCCCTCTTTGACCCTGATGTTTTTCAGACCAACAGTAGTGAGAACCCCTACACAGACCCCGCAGACCTGATCGCGGACGCCGCTGTGAGCCCCAACAGCGACTCCTCCAACCATTTTTTTCCAGATGGGGTAGATTTCAACCCTGACTTGCTGAACAGTCAGAGCCAGAGTGGTTTTGGGGAGGAATACTTTGATGAGAGCAGTCAGAGCGGAGACACTGATGATTTCAAGGGCTATCCCACCCAGGCTCTAACTAATTTGGGGGTGCAAGTCTTGGGAACTGATGGGGGGGAAAATAAATTTAAGGGGAGCGCTCCATCCGATACGGTGGATTTTAGTATTATTGCAGCTGCCAGCAAAGCACTGGGGTCCTCTGACATCATGGAGCACCACAGTGGAGGTCAGAGCCCTTTGCTGAACACGGGGGATTTAGGAAAAGAGAAGTCTCAGAAACGGGTAAAGGAAGGCAATGGGTCTGGAAGTGCCATGGCAGGTGCTGGGATAGATGGGAAGCCAGGGAAGCGCAGCCGGACGCCATCCAGTGATGGCAAAAGCAAAGAGAAACTTCCAAAGAGGAAGAAGCAGGAGACAGATGGGAAATCTCCATCTCACAGTTCATCCAACAGGCCCTTCACGCCACCAGCAAGCACAGGTGGGTCCAAATCTCCAGGGAGTTCGGGCAGATCCCAGACTCCTCCTGGGGTAGCTACTCCTCCTATTCCAAAAATAACCATTCAGATCCCAAAAGGAACAGTGACTGTTGGCAAACCGTCTTCACACGGCCAGTACACGAGTAGTGGTTCTGTCACCTCCTCCGGTAGCAAAAGCCATCATAGCCATTCTTCCTCCTCCTCCTCTTCTTCCTCCTCTTCAACCTCAGGCAAAATTAAAAGCAAATCAGAAGGGTCTTCTGGCTCAAAGATGAGCAGCAGCCTCTACTCCAGCCAAGGCGGCTCCGGTTCGAGTCAGTCCAAGGGCTCGGCCCAGTCGGTGGGAAAGCCAGGATCCTCCCCCATCACCAAGCACGGCCTCAGCACCGGCTCTGGCAGCACCAAGATGAAACCTCAAGGAAAGCCATCGTCCCTCATGAACCCTTCCATGAGCAAACCAAACATCTCTCCGTCTCACTCGAGACCCTCAGGGGGTTCTGACAAACTCGCCTCTCCCATGAAACCCGTCCCAGGTACTCCCCCGTCGTCTAAAGCGAAGTCGCCCATCAGTTCAGGTTCCGGTGGGGCTCACATGTCTGGGACCGGCTCAAGCTCGAGCATGAAATCGTCTTCAGGAATGGGATCCTCCGGGTCTATGTCGCAGAAACCACCTCCCTCCTCCAACTCCTCCACGGCATCTTCATCTTCCTTTTCATCCAGTGGGTCTTCCATGTCTTCGTCCCAGAACCAGCATGGAAGCTCCAAAGGCAAGTCCCCGAGCAGAAACAAGAAGCCATCGCTGACCGCAGTCATAGACAAGCTGAAGCACGGGGTGGTCACGAGTGGGCCTGGCGGAGATGACCCCATGGATGGACAGATGGGGCCGAGTTCCAATTCCTCAAGCCATACCATGTCCTCCAAACACAACATGTCTGGAGGGGAGTTCCAGGGAAAGCGGGAGAAGAGCGACAAGGAGAAATCGAAGGTCTCTGTTTCTGGAGGATCTGTTGACTCTTCCAAGAAGAACTCGGATTCCAAAAACGTCGGAAGCACTGGAGTGGCCAAAATTATCATCAGCAAACACGATGGTGGTTCCCCCAGCATTAAAGCCAAAGTAACTCTGCAGAAACCGGGGGAAGGGGGTGGGGACGGGCTGAGGCCTCAGATGGCTTCTTCCAAAAGCTACGGATCCCCCCTGATCAGCGGCTCCACCCCCAAACACGAGCGCTGCTCCCCCAGCCACAGCAAGTCCCCAGCCTACACCCCCCAGAACATCGACAGCGAGAGCGAGTCAGGCTCCTCCATCGCCGAGAAATCCTACCAGAACAGCCCCAGCTCTGACGATGGCATCCGGCCCCTGCCCGAGTACAGCGCCGAGAAACACAAGAAGCACAAAAAGGAGAAGAAAAAAGTGAAGGACAAAGACCGGGACAGGGATCGGGATAAGGACAGGGACAAGAAGAAGTCCCACGGCATGAAGCCGGAGAGCTGGTCCAAGTCGCCGATCTCGGCCGATCAGTCTCTGTCCATGGCGAGCAGTGCCATCCTCTCGGCCGAGCGTCCATCCCGGGCCAGCCCCGAGTTCCTCATCGGGGAGGAAGATGATGATCTCATGGATGTTGCTCTAATTGGCAATTAATTCTCCCAGATGAGCTGTCTGCAGGTCCTGGAAGGAAGGGTACATCCCAAACTTGCCACGCGGATCTTCTCAGGGTGTGTTTGGAGAGGGGGAAAAAAATAAGTGTTTCCAAGTTATTTCCAAGATTTTCAGACCTCCAAGGTCTGTGCAGAAGGTGTGAGTGCCAGCAGCCAGGTCCCTGCCTGTGGCCTTCATCCCATGGGCACTTCCATTCTTCCTGAATTGATGAGTATTATCACCCCTGTTGGAATTAACAGGGGTGAAGCCGAGTGTGGGAATGTGGGAGCAGCTCCCAAATGGGGCAAACAGACATAGGCTGGTCTGGGAGATCCCAGTCCCTCTGCCCTCTTCCCATTCAGGATAAGCTCCTTTTGGATGTAGGAAGTTTTAAAAGTAATTATTTTAGGAAATGTTTTAAGGTTGGGTTTTAATCCTTTGGAAGAAGGAAAAACATGAGGTTTTTAATTTATTTTATTCCCACGGCATTCCTTCATTCAACACTCGGCTCAGCCCAGTGCCTGAGCTCTGTGGGCACTGTGTCCTCATGGAAATCAGGATTTTATCCCAGGTCACAACTCTGAGGGATTGCTGCTGCCTCGGGTTTGCCTTCCCTTCTGTTTTACCTATTTATTCACCTCCATGTGGGAATGCCTCGTGCTCCTTGTTTTTCCCCCCCACGGGAATTTGGGTAGAGCCCGTGGGTTTGGGCAGCTCTGCAGCTTTGGTGACATTCCAGCGTGGTGAAATTCCAGCGAATCTCAGCGGAAAAGGGACTCCTGTCTGCACCAGCAAACTTCCCTGGAATCCCCTCGTGCTGTTCAGCTGGGAATTGTGGTCACACACACTCGGGCACTGCCCCGGGAAGGGTTGTCCAGCCAAGGGAGCCATGTCCTGCTTGGCACCAGCACCGTCTGGAAAACAGTCCCAGAGTGGCTCAGCTGGGATCAGAGTTTCAGCAGAAGTGTTGATTTCCTTAAAAGATGGATTTTCCCCTTTTGGCTGGAATTAGGAGCATGACTCAGGCATCTTCTCCGGGCTGATCTTGTGGTCCCTGAAAGGAAAAGAGACTCAGGAGAGTGTTTTATTTTTAAAAGCAGTTTCATCTGATTCACTGAAGAGGAATGTGGGAAATCAGGAGTTCTGCAAACGCATGACCTTTGGAATTACGTCCTGAGCAGGATCCTGCTCCCACTGGATTTTGCTGTCAGTTCTGGAGGCCAAGATTTCCCCGTGGGAATGAGGTTATGCTTCACCTTTGGGGATGCAGCGTGGAAAGATGTCAAGGCTTTGAGTTTCTTTTAAGCCACTGTAATTTCCCATCCTGGGATACCCCAGGGATACCCCAGGAAAGCCGTTTGGCTTTTTGGAAAGGCCTTTTCAGTAGGTCATCAACTATCCCTTTAATTGTAGGGATTTTTCACCTCTTCCTCCTGCCTCCAATTTAATTCCAGGGCTCCTGCAGAGCGTGGGAGCCTGAATTTCTCCCAAGCTTCCCCCAGCTAGGAGAACTTTCCCTTCTCGTATTTTCCAGTGTTTATCCCTCTCTCCCGGTGTCCTGCACACGCCACAACCTCCCCTTAACCAGAGCTCCCATCCTCGTGGATGGAATGATAGGAAAGTGGGAATGAAATCCAAACCTGGAGCAAACACCGTTCTGTCACGGAACCAAGTGACCACGGGGTGCCACCGAGAGGGTGGCAGGAATACAATCCCAGAGGAATTGTATGGAGACCCTGCTCCAGTGGCTGCGGTGGGAACGGTGCCCAAATAAATCAATAAATACATAAATGGGTTTTATTTAACCCATTTTTTTTGGGACAAAAGGCCTCCGATCCCTTCCGAGCTGTGCAAGGGCACAACCAGCCTTCCAAAAGAAGCACTTTGCAAGTGGAATCCAGGCTGGGAATCCCAAATGGCTCCCCGGACTTGTCCTTAGCCAGAGCTGTGTTTTCCTGCTGGCGAAGCACACTAAAAATTGGAAGGAAGTCCCCGTTCAGCAGCGAAATTGTCACAAAAACGTGTTTTAAAGGAACAAGCTGCACATGTTTCCTCTCCCCTCACCCAGACCAAAGCTCAGTATCCAAAATTCCCCCTGTGGAAGGTGGGAACAGAGGGAACAACGTCTCCTCCGGCCCCTGCGGGAGGCACGAGTCCCGGATTTAAAGCTTTTCACCCCATTTTGGTGCCCTGTCCACTTCCAATGACGTCAGTCCTGGGAGAGCTGAGGTGCGTGACCACGCAGAGGCTTTGGGGTGTCAGTGTTCGGGCTCTGAGAAATGGTTTATTTTTGGAATATTTTTGCTTATTCTGAATTATTTTACGCCTTTCAGTATTCAGAAAGATGAAATAAAGTGAAAATTAAATATAAGCCAAACCTTTTAATCTCAGGTGGTGAAGTGAACACGGAGATTAAAAGAAACTGGTTCTTTTCCTCGATTATCATGATGTACATAAATCCCTGGCTGGAAAATCGCTGTCATTGTAAATATCCCGGCTCCCGCAGCAGTTTTTTGGGCGGCAAGTTGAATTTCGACTTTTTTGGAAATATTGCAGAGAACATGTTTATTTACATGCAAATAAACCCCTTTGGTACAAAGAGGTCTCGGCTGTGTCGTGGGGGGGAGGGGAGGCTCAGAAGGGCATCCCCGCCACGCTTGATTTTCCCGCGAGAATGACATCAGCATGACGTCATCGCGGCGCGATGCGCTGATTGGCTGAACTCGCTGCTCCCGGAAGGGAGCGGAGGGGCGGGGGACGCCCCCCCCCCCC
>VZTN01034695.1:8042-29056 GCA_013400515.1 Erpornis zantholeuca | reverse complement strand
AGCGGGGAGCGGGGAGCGGGCGGAGAGCTCCCGCAGCCCCAGGTCCGGGCCTGAAGGACAGCCGGGAGGAACGGCAGCACCTGAGCTGCGGTACTGGGTGCCTGTGCCCGGCTGTCCGGCTGCAACCTCCGTGGAGCCACTGCCTGCCGTAGGGATGGCCGAAACGCACGGCCAAGTTCGGATGTTTTGTATTTAGAGAGAAACCAACACCGACACGAAAATCCAAAATACACCCCTCGCTCCCCCTAAAAAACACCCCTTTAGCCGTGTTTGATCAGTGTTGAAAGCGAACACTGATAAAATCGAGTCTGGTTTTAAATGAATAGCATTAAGGACACACATGCATGTGTTTAGGAGATCAGAATTCAAAACTTAATTGGAGGAATTTGCAGTCAGTTACACCAAAATTCTTCTGCTGTTCTTCTTTTCCCAAAACAGATATACAATTGCTAATGCACAGATCTCATGTATTAATGGGTAATATTTTTTCCCACATCATATGGGACAAAAAATAAGTTTTTATTCGATGTATGAATCCTCAGTTAGCACTGAAGAAATAAACTATTTGTCATCTTAAGAAGCATTTCTTTCCACTAGTATTAATTCCTAGGTAAGAGCACTTCTTTGCTTTGTAAAAGCAAACTGATTTCATATGTCAAATGAACCCTGCATTTTATTTGCATTTTACTGAGAAAATTCTTACTTTATACTCTATCTGTTAATATCTGTGTAGGCTTCTGTATAGGCAGCCCTTATATATATATCTGTGCGTTGAGGCAGGAAATTCCAAATATTTTTGCTTATACTGCTGAGTAGAGGGTTGCATGCATTGTATTATGAATCATATTCCAGTGAATCATTAAGGTTTGAGAACCATGAAAACATGTCATGCAGTTTCTGGTTACTCAAGGCATCAATATCTATGGTGGTATGTAGTTTTCTCAGAATAACAGAAAAAATTTATTTTGACATAATTTTTATAATTGTGAAATTATTAGTCCTTTGTATGTAAATACAGCTGTTATTACTCCGTCTCTCCTCTATTCATATGCCAGTGTATCGTATAGATCCAATTTCTGTTGGTGGGTTGTGTGGAAGTGCAACCTATTAAGTTGTGCCAAATACTAAAACTGAAATTCAGTTTGGCGTCCAAAATGTCTTGGTTCTTAAGAAGACCAAACTAACTCAGAGCTAATTTGAGTACTTTTAAAATTTTTTTTCATTGTAATGGCCCTTAGTTTTGGTGTCTAGTGGGGTACATTAATATAGATAAGAAAATATATTTTCTTCTTCATTTCTGAAGGGAGTGATTACTCACCCACTATTTTTTTTAAATGCAGCACTGTAGACTGTAACTTCAGAAATTCCCAATGTCTTATTCTTGATCAGCAAAGCACAGTGATCAGTGTCATTTCTTTTAAAGGCATCACAATGTGAGCAAACGAGAACAAGCCCCATAGCGTGAACAGAACAAGCCAACTGGATTAAATTAGGAGAAGTGATAAAACTGGTAGGTTTACTGGAGATGCCATGCTAGCCTATATATTTTGTAGTCTTCCAAATACTTTAGCTGATCCCAGCTCATTCACCAGAAAGTTTTTACATTTGATAAAAATGTCAATCCTAATAGCATCCTTCAGCTGGAGACCTGTCATCCAGAGATGAAGGCAAAAGGCAGAAAGAAAATCTATTTAACTGAAGCTTTGTATTAAAAATTTTATATAGAAACAAGGATGTGTTTGGCTTTTTTAATTTTTTTAACAAATGAGTGATTCCAGAAACATTTACTGATTACTACATAGAGGTTTGCACGTTTGTTTTTGACAGGTTCTCAATACAGCCTCCTCTTGGCCTTTCAAACACGCATGCTGCTATTTGATGGCTGAATCACATAGTGTAAAGAGCAGCTCCACCTGGGTAGGACAGGAATAAGCATCATGCTATAACCAGCATATAATTTAGTAATTCTGTTGCTTGAAGACTTGTCATCAGGATTCAAGATCTCTTCTGCATGAGCAAATTGGTTAGTTATGTGCACTGAATTACAAGGCTGTGAGTCTTTATAGAAATAAAAATCTAATAAAACATAAACACGAGCTCCACAAATCAATATAAGTATCTCATGTCCAACTGCAGCTATCCTCTGTCACAGTTCAACTCAGGTGCTCTCAAGCAATGTTTGTAAAGCATTTATGCTGCGAGCCATTTCTGTCCTCACATCCGACAGGGTTATGTACTCAACTATGTTGCCTTTTAATAGTTCTCCACTTCTCATTGTGTTTGTTTTAGTAGTCCCCAGATTGGATTTGAAAGTAAAATAAAAAAGCACCAATAATAAAACCCCAAAAACCAAAGAGAAAAACCACCTTACTGTCTAGTGGAGGAAGAGCAAGTAACAAATTTTATTGACAATATTCTTGGAAAATTTCTAGCAATGAGATAGGACACAATGGAAATAAACTTTTCACAGCTTGGATATAAGGGTAGAGAATAGAAAATTGAAAGATAAGATTTATAGGCAGTCTGCAGTGGTTGAATTTAAAAGGTAGGAAATTATTCTGGAGACCTTTCTAGCAAGCTCATCCCTCTTTAACCCATGTAAACAAATGGGGCTGAATTTTGACATTAAAAATAAGCTGTATATGAAACAGGGTCACTTTATGGCTTGCATGCATACATGAGAGTCTGAATAGAAGCAGCCCTTGTAGAACACTGGCTTATCCTGTGAGATCTGCAGTGGGGCTTTACCAGTGTAATGGCTAATTCAAACCGAGTGCATTACCACATGCTGGAACGATCCCTAGCTAGGAATGCTCAGATTTGTACTGTAATAATCTAAAAATAAATTGTAGTCACTGATGTCACAATGTATGATTCTTTCAGCTGTCTTCTGTGCTGAGCCCACACACCACTCAGTGTCATAGGACGTATTTCAGTAAGTGTATACCACTGACTAGCTTCAGTGGAGGGTTAGGATTTTCCATGCTTGTCTATCTTCTGTTATTTATGTGCTAACTGAGATTTGCAACTTGATGGGGAGGCTGAGCCTTTCAAGAGAGGTAAGCTTTGAAAACGAGTGGTACTCTTACTGATTCTGCAGTGACTGTTAGGATTTCATATATAGTATGAGTATAGATAGAAATTTGTACTTGTGTATGAATTTATTTTGAAATAAATTAAAAATATTTTTGAGACTTAATTACACAGATCATTAGGACCAAGCCACTTCAATTTTTCACCATAACAGATGACAGATGAAGTAGTAATGGCAAGATTTGATGGTAGCACACATCCATCTAGCAGTATTTTTCACATTTGCATCTGTTGAATGCAATAGACAAAATGAGATACACCACTGCTTCTCTGTGCAGACGAGTTCAGAGGGAAGACCATTCCTTTGTCCTCCAAATGAAGGTAGTCATTGTAAATTAAGACAGGTCTAGGATAGCCAGAAATGAAAGAGGACAATCATGAACAGGATTTCTGATCCAAAGTGTTAATTGAAGTGGTCTAATGGCTTGATTGTTTAGAAAATCGCTCTTACTGTAGTGTCTGTGTGGGCTGCAGGCCCAGTACAGACCTGGAAGGAACAGATTTTCAAGCCCTGTAGTGTAGCTGTCAGGTTAATGGTCTTTCCAGGACTGACCAGCGATCTTGGTCAGTGCCATCATGTGGTGAGCTTGTGATATTGTCAGACATAGCTGGGTTGGTGATGAAGCTTCTTGATGTGTTAATGTCACTTTGGACCCTGAGCAAGAAGATATGCAGTTTAATGCAAACAAGTCTTTCAAAAATCTGTTTAGAGGAATAGCATGGAGAGGGCTCAAATAAATTAGTTATATTTTCTGTAACTGGGTTTCTTTTACACTTTTAAAGTCTGGTGGAAAGTAAATGGACACACTTCAATAAATTTCCTGTTTGGTGTGGATTTTTGCTCCAAAACAGATTTTGCAGTAATCAACTCCAAATACCTATTTGTTCTATTCCAATAAACAAGTACTATATTATACATCACACTTTTGACTTGGGATATATAAAAACCCTACTTTGTATCCATCCAAATGTAATAAAACCAGGACAAAACTGATAGTCTCTTCTGAAATAAAATTATTTTGAATCGAGTCAGATTTTAACCATTTATTCATATATCTTAATTTAGTACTAACTTTTGTAGTACTGATTTTAGACTTAAATTTGCATAAATCTCATGCTTGGAAGTAGATGTGCCAGACAGTTTTTCTCTGAAATAAACTTTTTTGCAGACACTACACAGAACTCTGCAACTAAAAAGAGCAAGGGTTTACTCAATTATTATCAATAGTTTAATTATACAATGAAGAATTCTTTCTCTGAAAAGAAATATTCTTTCTCTTCCCCAAGCCCCACTTTCTCTTCATTTCTTTAGTTACTTTACTCCAAAATATATAATTTATCAGTTATGTACCACTTACTCATGAAGTAACGTCTTTTGAGTACGTGGTCATGTACAGAACAAATTACCTTAAAATTATATAACAAATATGTTTATTCTTTGAGATATGAGTCTACCTTTTCTGATCTACTGTAAATATTTCCCAGATGTATCCTTTCAAATAAACAAAACTAGTATACTATTCATATAGGACACCATTTAAGATATAAGCCATATACTCTCTAATGTACAATACTTTTTTGCTCATTTTCTTCTTGGGCGTAGCATAAACCACTAATATTAAAAGACTTGTGCAACAGGACCAAGATAAACAGAGCATTGACAGATTAGTGTGATAAAATGAGGTCTGTTGGATTCAGTGTAAAGATACCCATTAATTTCAAGAGGCTTTCAGTCAAGCTCTGGAAGAAAGTATTTGGATAAAATAGTATGGGTTATTTCCATAGTACTGGCAACATCATATATAATGCTTAAAAGTTTTCTCCTAACTTCCCATTAACTCTGCTAATGAAGTTACCTTCAAAACTTTGTTTGAAAAATAAAAAATAGAGCATAGGCTCTGAAAAATAATGCATCTCCATCCCTTCCTTGATGAGCTTGTTACAAGCATGGGTGATTATACACACTAAAAGAGTATGCTAGATGATGTAGAACCATGTACTATCTCAAGGCAAGTTTTATTGGTGACTGTGTTTATAAAGACAAAGGGTTATATAGACTTGCTTCCATCTGTGATTTCTTTCTGAAGTTTCTTGGATTTGCTTGTCAAAGAAACTGGGCATGTGTTAGATGGAGTATTCACATCCAGTCTGCTCACCTTTTCATTCAGTTATCTCATTAGCTGTGGTGGTGCTCAAGTTTTTTCCAACTCCCTAAACTAGCATTTTAATACTAGTAAATAATTCCCCTGGAGCTTCAGTTGGACTGGTTTTGGATCATAGGTTTCAATATTACTTTATAGGTGATTCTTGACAAAAATCCTCTCTTGGATTCCAGAATAATTATGCAAGAAGAGGTGAAGCCCATGTGCATCTGCCATTACCAAAACTTCATGAAATTTATTAAGTAGTAGGAATGTGTCGGGATTTCATGGGATGTCTTATGTGAAGAGTGAAAAAGATTATAGCAGCAACTAGAGGAATCAGCTAGTGAGTTTTTGCTGTATGAAATATACCCTTCACCCAAACTTTAGTGCAGATAGTCTGATGCAGCACTTCAGGACAACATTCATCAATCATAGATACAGTCAGATACATAGTCAGTGATTTGTTTGCTATAGTGTCCCAATCCAAATATATCTCTACCAATAATGTAATTATTATTATGTTTGCCAACTGCACTTTATATCATCTACATGAAAGCAAAGTTCTCAGTACACAATGGTTTGAGGGGAAGTACAACTTTCTGCAAATTATGCACAGCTGGACAGATGAGCTGTGGTGCCTGAGGCTGTGATTTTGTATTAACACAGCCAGCAGTAGGTCTGCTGCCTAAATTAGAAATGTTCAGTGTGTGTAGTTTTCAAATGTGCAGGTGATGAATTTGGGGACAGATGATGTAGATCTGGTGGCTTTGATAGATTAAATAATAGCAGTTGTCATAACTGGAAATTAATGGTGGAGCTGGATGAGAGAGCTAGCATATTAATTTCATGCTTATTGTGATAATATTTGGTTTAGTTCAGATACACAAGTTACAGTGCAGGATAGGTGGAGTGACTGCTTTGATCTATGGAGTCTAACAGTTATCAGAAAATGCATTACTTTGTTTAATCTTACATTTGTTATGTCTTTCTTTTTCTCAAGATCTTATAGCTAACTGTGAGTTACAGTTTTTGAAGATAAATGCTTCTTGTTTATATTGGTTTGATGTTATCTTTACATAGAGATGTTTCAAATACAGCGCCTCAGGAATATGGTAATGCAGGCCACCTGGCACTTCCATTAAAAAAAAAAAAGAGTAAACTAGAAGAGCCAGTAAGCTTTTTATATTGTTGTCCTGTGAAAGGCATGCTGCATTGATTTATCTCCCCTGATCCGGTACAGAGGTGTGGTTTTACTGAAATGTAGGGGATTAATGGTGCAGTTAGCATGTGCCATTACTCTTACACAAGTTGTTATGGTCATAGAGAGGCATGAAAGCACAAGCAAAAGTTCCTCACTAGAAGAGCTGGCTGATTCTCTTTTGTGGTGTAGCGTAGCAAATGTATATTTATCCTTGTAATTTTCAAACTATATTTACTTTTTCCTGTTGACTTTGGGAATGAGATGTTCTAGTGAATTGTCCTCTTGTCTAAATGTCTATTGCCTATAAAAATTTCAGCTTGAGAAAACTGAAATTAAAGCATAGAGTTAGAATATTTTATTTTCTCTTTCTTCCTTTACTGCAAGTTTTGTTGCTGTTGTTTGTTTGTTTGTTTGTTTTTCTGTAGCTTTATAATTTTTCTTAGCATCCCAGAGCCTGTGAGATGTTTTCCACTCATGACATAATAAAGGTGTAATACTGGTCAATATGGTGACCAATAAAGTGGAAACCCCATTAACTCTTGAGTGATTTGCTTTAGCAGTTCTCTTATGCTGAATTTGAGTGTCTTTTTGGGAAGGATTTCTTGTTCTGGCAGTGAAAGTCACATTAGCAATGTAGAAGTTACACTAGCAATGCTGTAGAAAGGACAGAAGATGGGAGCAGCTGTAATAGTGCCGATGTGTTTAATTCTCTTAGATATTAAAGGGTTAAGACTGGAAAGCTAAATAAGTCTTGCATTTTGTATATAAGTAAGGGATCACTGGATAATAACATTTCACAGAAGTATCCTTGTGTGGTAGATTCAATTTTCTGTTTGCCCCTGGAGAATGGTCATTTTGTGAGGCTTGATACTTCACTGCTTCCCAAAACCAGTTAGGGCTGGTTTATTCAAGAGGAAACAAAGTGTGCAAATTGGAGAAGATACTGTCTGGAGCCTGAGATGTCAATAAAGATGATGGAGAAATGGCAGTTCAATTTTCAGAGACAGTTAATGGGTTTCTTAACAACAGTGATAGCACTTGTAACACCACCTCTAGCTCTTAAGGCCTGAAAGGTAAGCACAAAGCATAATAATTTCTGAGATGAAGAGATTGCATATTCCAGTTCTTATCTTCTCTGTGAAAGATGATGCTTCCTAAATGACCTGACCCCTCCCTCTCTTACTCATCATCCCAAGCTTGATGGAGTGTTTTCCTTCTCTTGCCTATTACTGCATCAAGAGGCCCATCCTAGTCAGAATCGGTAAACAGGCACCGAGCTGCAGGCAGATGACCAGTTTCAAAGGAAGGTTAACATTATTAACTTCCATAGAAAAAGGATATGATGACACACAGGGATAGTACACACACCGGAGCGTAGAGAGCATAGTAGTAGGAGGAGTGGCAGTTCACATACTGTGTTTTGGAGAACTTAAAACAGCACGATATAGATCAAGGTGGATTTACAACAGGAGGTCATGCTTTTGGACATGAGGGTTTGGTTTAGTCTGAGGGCGTGCAATGTATAAGTTACTGGTCAAGGTAAAAGTAAAATTTTTAATATTATCATTCCTCTGTAGAAATCTAGATTGTACGCTTTGGAATTTTTTCTTAATAATATTTTCTTCTTAATAATTTTTTTTTTTTGTCCTAATAAAGTATTTCTTGAAAGAAAGCCATTGCTTTTTAAGGAAACCGTATCCAGTGGTATCATCACTGAATATATTTTTAGTTAGGAATGTTTGCTTTTTTGGGGTTTTTTATACTGTTTGTCCCAAGAATCATAAAAAGTCATCTTCTTTGCTTCATTTAAAATACTCGGCTTTTTGAGATGTTGGATTTTTTTGGTTTGGTGTTCTTGTTTGTTTGTTTTGTTGGGTTTTTGTTTGTTTGTTTGTTTTTGTTTTTGTGTGTGTGTTTTAGTGTCCTTTATTTTGTCTGTGTGCTTTTGTTTGGGTTTTTCCCCCACATACCAAATTTTACTATTAATTTGCAGTTTCTCAGAGAAACTAGTTTTGCAGAGAGGTGCATGAAGAATGTGAAGAAATTTGCCTGGGATTATATAAAGGCAGGCTTAACAAACTGTGGGTTTTAATGGTTCTGTCACTGGTATATGAGGATGAGGGGAAGAAAATTAGAGTAAAATGTGCCTTCTTCCTACTCATACACATCACTTAAAGATATTAATGTAATAGTTGATAAAGACTGTGCAATCATCGTTGTACCATTATTTTACATGTAAGTTATGTTCCGTAGTTACAAAAACTTGTTCTGATCACTTTTTAAAACTGAATTGATATATTTTCCTTAGTTCCCAATAGTGGATCTTTGGTAAGAAATAAAGCAGACAGGAGAAAACAGTTTTTCCTCAGAGGTTGCAGAGTGCTAGCCTTTCATGTTCTTAATAAGCAACCTTCCCTTATATATATAAATGGACATGATGCATGCAACAGCAATTTTGAGAGAATTTTTTCTTCGTTTGCTGTGAGCTGTATATTTAAAAGGTTACAAGCATGACTAAGATCTCATTAACACTGTTCTTGCATTGGTTTATACCATTGTCTTCAGTGACGCTGTGCCTAACATCTGAGCATCTAGAAGTATTTACTGCTTAAAAAAAGGATAGTTGGGTTCCAGGATTCCCCCCCCCTCCTTCTGCAGCTAATATCTCATTTAGTATATTGATTTGGCAGAGGTCTCTTTTCAGCTAAGAAGAACTTGTTCTCTGTGGAGTAAATAGTTTACCAGCCAGCTATATATGTTTGCCTTAGCAAATCTGAGTGAAATGGTCCATCACAAATTCATGTAACTGCATTAACCTTCTTGACATTGTGACTCTGAAAAGTTGAGATATGGATAGAAGTGAATGACAGGAGGTGGTGAAAATGAGGTTCTTGAATATGGTGCACATTCTACTGTGTGTAAATAGGCTTAGAACTTAAGTGATTTTTAGAGATAAATTTATGTTTAAATTTATTTGTCCCCTTTAGATGATTATTGTTAAAGAGGAAGATTATATTTTATCAGAATTTTAGTTCTTAGTCCATGCTAATTTATAGTATGTACTCAGATTTTATGTTTAGACAGGTAGAAGTTGCAGGTACAGAAGGAAGAAAATGAATGGAAAAAACTTAATCACAACATTTTTTATTACTTTACACCAATTACTTTTTCTGCTCTGACATGTAGCAGGATTGATTATTTATAGTACATACTTTCTATGAATAAATAAGCACTGAATTTTCTATAAGATGATATCTCAGAGTAGAAGTAGTTTTCCAGAGAAGATTGATAAAAGTTTGGCTGAAGAATTTAACTTTCTAGAACAATATATTGCCTTTATTTGCAAAAATATAAAAATTATTCCACCAAAAAAAGAAAAAAAATAGACGAAGAATCTAGACTTTGCCTAAATTGTTACATGCTTTCCAGAGTCTTTCATATATCTTGAGAATAGTTTGCTCTGGGGGAGAGAGGAAAGGAACAAAGGAATGAATTTATTAATTTTTTTTTCTTTCTTTGATTCTATTTGTCTAATATACTGTATAAGGAAAAATGGTTTTCAGATATCTAGACTGAGATAAACCCCAAACCTGCAACACCACTCAATCTTACTTCAGAAATGCACAAAATGGCCACTTTAGGGAAAGAGAGAAGAAGGTGAAGATTTGAGTCTAGCCCAAATACAGAATCCGAATATAGCTCCAGTACTCAAACTGGGAAATGCTTCTGGGTTCTCTGATCTGGGTGCAACTAAAGTCGTGCCAAGAATCACTCTCACCTATCCACCATGATTTTGAAAGCAGTAAGTTCACAGGCTTACACATGGCATGTACAGGACAAGCAGGGTGTCAGGCACAGCCAGCATGGTTTAGAAAATGTAGGTCCTGCTTGACCGATGTGATTTCTTTGATAACCAGGTTACCTGCCTAATGGATGAGGGAAAGGCTGTTGTCTGCTTGGATTTCAGTAAAGCCTTTGACACCATCTCCCCCAGCATTCTCCTGGAGAAACTGGCAGCACATGTCTTGGACAGCTGCACTCTTGGCTGGGTCAAAATATGGCTGGATGGCTGGCTCCAGAGAATGGTGGTGAATGAAGTTAAATTGAGCTGTCAGCTGGCCACAAGTGTTGTTCCCCAGAGCTCAGGGGCCAGTCCTGTTTCACATATTTATAGATGATCAAGTGCATTCTCAGAAGTTTGCAGGTTGTGTGGGAGTTTTGATCTGCTGGAGGGTAGGAAGGGTCTGCAGAGGGATCTGGACAGCATGGTTCGATGGACCAAGGCCAGCTGTATGAGGTTCATTCAGTAAGGTGAAGTGCTGGGTCCTGCACTTCAGTCACAACAACCCCATGTATCACCACTGGCTTGGGGAAGACTGGCTAGAAATTGACCCAGCAGAAAAGGACCTGGGGATGCTGGTTATCAGCCAGCTGAATATCAGCCAACGTGGGCCCAGGTGGACTAAGAAGGCCAGTGGCAGCCTGGCTTGTACCAGAAGCAGCATGGCCAGCAGGACCAGGGAAGTGAATGTTCCCCGTACTCAGTGCTGGCGAGGCCGCACCTTGAGCACTGCATTGAGTTCTGTAGTTCTCTCACTATGATAAAGACATTGAGGGGCTGGAGCATGTCCAGATAAGGGCAGTAAAGTGGGTGAAAAGTCTAGAGAGTAAGTCATGAGGAACAAATGAGGGAGCTGGGACTGTTTAGCCTGAAGAAAAGGAGGCTGAGTGGAGACCTTATTGCCCTCTAGATTTACTTGAAATGAGGTTGTAACAGGGTTGGGGTCAGCCTCTTCTCCCAGGCAACCAGGGAAAGGACAAGAGGAGATGGTCTCAAGCTGTGCCAGGAGATGTTCAGGTTGGACATCAGGGAGAATTTTTTCACCGGAAGGGTGATTAAGCATTGAAGTGGGCTGCCCAGGGAAGTGGTGGAATCACTATCCCTGGAAGTGTTACAAAGTGTCTGGACTTGGCACTTAGGGGTGTTGTTTAGTTGACATGGTGGTTGCCTGTGAAAGGGTGGGTGGTCTCAATGATCTTGGATGTCTTTTCCAGCCTTAATGATTCTGTGATTCTATGACTTCATCTCTTTTCTTTTTTCCTGGGCTTTCAGCCAAGAAACATAGAAAGAATTTTCATTCTAGATTTTCATATGTATTGTTACACAAAGGGTGTTCTTCAATCTACTGTGATTGAAGTATGGTAATTTTTAGGTTCAAGTGTTGCATGTATATGCATTACATATCGGGCTTCTGTATTGTAAACAAAAGTCTACAAAGAAAAAGGTAGGGAAAGCTGAAGTAGCAGGGTGGACAAAAGAGGGACCATTCTCACTGTAGTGATAGCTTCTTCCTTGAGTACCTGCCATACAAAACTATTGGGATTTGCAGTTGCAAGATTGTGATAATAACACCACAAGACCTAGAGTGTGAGAACATCAAGGGAAAAACTAAAATGGAGGGCTGTGCAAAACACTGCTTCAGTGGCTTAGATGACAGCTTAAAGGGCCATGAATTGCAGACCCTTGTCATTACTAAGGCTGAGATACTAATTTACTCAAGGCAAAACATGATTTAACAGCTCTTATGAATGAAAAGTTTGTATTAGATCACTTAAACTTAACATCAGAGACATAAAAATTAGTATCATGTAGACTGAGCTTTTCCCTGGATACTTCCTTTTTCTAAAAAAGGAAGAGCATAGAGAATTCTAAGGGCATTTTTGTTTGTATTTACCTTGCTCTAGGTAAAAACAGTGTATCAGTAGAATATCTTTATTTTTAAATTATCATCATCTTTTAAAACAAAACCCCATAATTTACTTTATGTTGTATACTCCATTAATAAAAATAGGAGCAGTACTTTTTTGTACACTGTTTCTAAGTGCTGGGTGACTTTGTATCCCTTTATAACTTCCATTATTTCATAATGGATCATTTGGAAGGAAGGGTGTCCTCTTTTCCTAAGACTACATCATTTATCAAACAGTAATTGCCATGGTACATTTAGATGTACTATGACTTTGTAAATCATCACAAGAATTGTCTGATATCCACATTACCCAATGCCTCAAGGTATTCCAAAATACAAAATCTAGCCACAGGCATTAACAACACATACAGTGACTGCTGTCATATTTTGGTGCTGTTCCCAGAAATGCCACATTCAGAAGGCTGTACTTTGAGGAATGATGCTGCATAATCAGATGGCTAAATTCATTAGAAGCTGAGGTTCCACAACAGGGAGTACAATGTTATCCTTGATGATCTTGGCTTTTGTGGTGGTGAACAGCAATTCCCACAGAATTTCTTGATCTGGTTACCAACAGATTCAATCTTTTAAACTATTCTCAACACTGGCAAAATATTTTCATCACATCTTTTAGCTTAGCTTCAGTTTTCTTTCCTGAGAAAGCACTGAAAAAATGCAGAAGTTCCTCAATAGTCCAGGTAACTTTTGTCCAACTACTTTGGACAATGAGATCAGTTGTTTAGTGGCAGGATGTCATACTTCTTATTCTTAGGGCTGATACAAACTGAAGCAGCTGAGAAATTGTGATTATCAATTCTGGAGTATTCTGATATAAGAAATAGGGAAAAACCCACAACCACCGCCTCTTTTCCCCCAGCCCCTACCCAAAAAGAACCAACAAACCCCCTTTTTTATTTTACCATAGGCCTAACTCATTAGGGGTTGATAAAAGAGCCTTACATGGCTGCTACTCTGTTTCCCTCTGCGAACTGTGTGTATTCAGTAAGGCCATGTTTAAAATTTTTTGTCAAATGTCTACTGAATATATTACACAAACTAGAGAACTAGAGAGGAATGCATTTTAGTTTTAGTCCACATGTTTTAGATAATCAATTCATACTCTCGTGTGCTGAGTTTTATGACAAAAATTTCACACTCTTTTTCCTACATCTGGTTCAGTGAAGACAACTTTGGTGATGCACCAACAACCTCTGGATTTCAGTGATTTTCCTACTAGTAAATAAGCATCTTTCTCTCAAAGATGTCTCTGTTAGATCAGGGAGGACTCTATCAGTCTGCCAGTGCCCTTTACTTCCTGCTAGTATATACTACTGGCTTAGCTCAGATGCCACTGAAAATCATAGTTCTGAATCTCTTGTAAGTGCAGTGGGTTTTGGTGTTCACTATGCAAAATATTACTACAGTTATTTATTACTCATCCTTCAATCTAGATACTCTCAGATGCTGGCCAGATTAACTGTCTAGTAGGTAATCAAAAGTATATGCAGATAATTGGTATGATTTTTCTGAAGTTTTTAAGGTAAGACCTTGCTTGAGTCCCATGTGGGTTAGTCTAGGATCTGACCTTAATTTGAGGTCATTACTGTACTATCAGAGGCCTGAATCATCAGACTGTAGTCCTTTCTGAACTTCTGCATGCTAGCATGTGTCAGATTTTTGTGGGTTATTGGTGTCAAGAAATTTCATTCTTTTATCCAACAATGTCATTCAGTGGTTTTAGTTGTACGTAAAAAATAGCAACTACTCACTTTTGATGTATGCAAATTTTTATGTATGAAAGAAATAGAGTATTTTATATGCTGATTACCTCCAAGTACATTCTGTGTGAGACATCGTTTTGAAGAAATGTGTGGAGGAGTTTTCAATTATTCTGAATGTAAAAGGGGTGAAAAAACCCCAAGGGGTATAGCATCTATTTGAAATAATTCTAATAGATATGCTTAACTGTGGCTGAGTTTAATGACTCAGACTATCATCCCTTGTTCCTTTGGATGTTTTGCTAAACAGAAAACAGTGGAGATGTGGCTGAATTTTTGGGGGGTGGTAAAATGTGATGTAGAATACTTACATTTAGATGACTAAGTTCACAATATAATCACTGGAAAGTTCATATGTATTTCAGAGGGAAAATCTCCACATGAATTGTCTGTTTAGGTGCATTTAACACAAGACATAATATTTAAACTTTCAAAAGCAGCAATAAAACCAGTAGCTTTCATTTCTAGCTAATACTGAATATTTTAAACCCCCTACTCTTTTTGGAATTATGAATTGCAGTATGAAAATTTGGAAGCAGAAGACTAGCTTCATTGTTTGTAATAATGGCTGAGCACATTATATAACTCCAATGACAAATAATTGTTTGTATATTTTACTGAAGGGCACCAATGAAGGGAATAGTTAATATAGTGGTTGTTGCAGCACAAGTCTCTCTATTCAGCAGTAACTACTAATATTTCTCACATGAAAAGGGCTAAAGAATTACACATATATGGATTTTTTTAATTAAAACTCATGTTAAAAATATTTTTCAAATAAAATTTTCAGGTTCTAATAAAAACAGAATTTATACATGTGTATTCTTCAACTTATTTCAATGTTTGGTGCTTCTTAATGCCTAACAAAAGATTGCAAGTGTCACTTGATAATCTTGATGGCCTTAATGTAGACTTTTTTTTTCCAATGAGTGATTAAAAAAAAAAAAAGAAACTGCAAACACAAATTATTTTGAAAAATGAAAAAAGATCATGTGTAATGGTTTAGTGTGAACAACTGTCACTTGAATACCATCATGGGAAGGTTTGTTTTTGTGAGGGCAGACCCTGCAGGTGGATTCTTGATTGAAGCACTAGCATTTTTTTGTGCACCAATAATCAAATAGTGATAATCTCTGTTCACAGTTGGAAGTGCTTACAAGGCAAGAATCTAATTTCTAAAGCTTATGAGCTGTGTTTTCTACAAAGATATTTTTTTCTTGATATCATAAGTTCATTTTCAACTCCTGAGAATATTAAAGAAATTTAAATAATTCAAAATTAAAAGCTCTACTTAAAAACTCCTGTAAGGGTTAAGATCTGTATTTATAAACAGCTAGAACAATGAGCATTTACTCTGATATCCTGTAGTTTATTGAGGAAATCTAATAATTGAATTATTAACTAAAACCAGATGATGACTACAACAAAGGTATTTATCACTTAGCCATTTATGAGTCTCAATTGCATCTTAGACATGTGAGTAGGAAAAAAAAAGAATGAGAAAGAACTGCAAACTCCAATGCTTTTAGGTGTTTGTAATACACATTATATATTACTGGAAGATTTAGTTTCTTTGTAGAAACTTCAAATTGTTACTTGAATGAAGAATACTTTTTTTAACATATTTACCTATGGTTCAACAGATTAGGGAATTACTTGTAGAAAAATAACATACGTAACATTTAGAGTTTGCAGTACCTGAGAAAGACAAGGATTTTATTGCTGCAGTGGTTTGCCACCAGAGGGGTTTTTGAGCTATCAGTATTTCAAAACTTTTGAAGATCCACTTACACTGGAAGGTCAGGTTTGAGCTTACACTTTCTTATTATCCTTTCAGCTTATAACTTCTGCACACATGTGTTTCAAAAGTCTGTGTGTTCTCAGAGGAGTATTTCTACAAACACTTTAAAGCACTGTGCAACGACCCTCCAAGTTACTGGATCAGTACACATCCTCAGAGTGACACAGCAGTGCTGTTCAGCCCTCCAGAGGCTGGTGCTTTGCTTGGAAAGAAAGTGCTCCGGGACCTGAACTGTGTTCTTTGCATAGCATGACAATGCAGTATGTGACATACCAATGTGTCAGAGTTAGCTTTGTTTCACCATGCAACTCCAGGTATATCATCACTTCTTAGAGCTTTTTCAGGCAAAATTTGTCTTGTGGTTTGCAAAGTGAGAGCAATTTTGTGTTTGTGGAAGAAATTTGTAAAATATGTTTCTCTTTAATGCTCTGCTTGAGACCTCGTGATAGTTATTGCTGTCACAACCATGCTCTTACATGTGATTTATAGTTTTCCAGTAGCAGCTGCCAGCTATTGTCAGAATTTTCTCCCAAAATTATGTATCCAATAGACTGCAGTCAAGTATGAGACAACAAGTATGAGACTTGGATATGTGGACTGACTTCTGCAGTTTACTGATCTCATGAGAACTTTCATTGACTTCAAAGGGCTCTGGATCAATCTCTTAGTTTCTGCTCAAAGCAACTGTAGCCTGTCTTCAATTTTTAACACTGAAATAGTAAAAGGCCAACATATTCATAGCTCGTTCACTCATGAATATCTTTATTCTTCCAAGTAACAGCAGGGTAGAGAAAAGCAATTGACTTCTCAACCAGATAAATGGAAAGAGTACAGATATTGTACTCATGACAATCATAAATTTGGGGCTGTTATGACCTGTAATCAACAGCATATGATATAACCTATTGCTATTGCAAGCAGGAGATCGAAAGATGACTGACAGCCTGGAGCAAGTAACATCTAGCTGAAAACAGAATGTTCTAAATACAGAACAATGACTCTATATATAGCCCTACACTGAGAGAAATCTTTTCATTTCTCCCTCTTATGGGAGACAAGAAAGGATTTATTTGACTTTTGGGAAACTTTAGAATCTTCAGCAAATATTCCAATACACTGGAATCATTTTAGGCAACTTACCTAGTCCATGTAATGGAGTTTAAATAAATTTACCAACCTATTGATTTCCTGTAGTGGGGAAATGTGAGGGATCTTATTATTTTGTGTTTGTTATTGGCTTGTTCAAGTAATTATTCTACACTGTCTGGTGCTAATTTTAGAGAATTCTAAATACAATAGATTCAGTTAGTACATGGAGTGGTTGATTAGTTGAGGATTGAGATAATCCATTGTCATGCATTAATGCTTCTTTGGTGGGTATTCCAGTGACCTCTCATAACTCTTAACCTTTATCTAACATTTGGTTCATTCAGCATAATAAAACTATAATGAATGATTAAGTTGTAATTAATGAATTTAACTTTTTGCATTTGATTCAATTCTTAGTAGAAGCATTAAACAAACTGCATGTGTTGCACAAATATATTTTGAATGCCTTAAACAGATGTAGGGCCACATTCTCACCTTCTATATATGTTTTGACTTTGGTTTTCTGTTGATTGTTTTGTGGACTTCACAGACTTAACTGTGTTACAGTTCTTCACAGACTAACTGAAGTTACAGGAAAAGAAAAAAGCCCCAAAACTCCTACAATGCCAAATACATTTACCACATCTTAAGGTAGAACACCTAAAGTCAAAATTTCAAGCTACAATACAGCCTATTGCTTCTTGAGCTACAGGACTTCACACTGTTCATCTGACAGTAAAGTAATCTTTAGTGTAGTAGTAGTGAAGAGGGAGGTTGTACTACAGGTGCCATGCCCCAGTTGTAGAGGGAACCCAGTTTAGTTTTCTGTCCAGAAAAATCGATTTCAACCCATGTCACTGACCCTTTTGCTTCTAGAGATCAGAAGTTATGTTGATCACAAAGTTCCTGCCAAGACAGGACCCCTTCTCTTGTAATCTTCTCGTGCACTCCCAACGTAATCGTTAAACTGGTAGTGGCTGCCATCATTGCTGTTCTGTCACATTTTATCCCTAAAAAAGGAAATGCATTTTAAAATATATGGTTTTTTAATATACTTTGGTTTTGGTAAACTGTCAAAACTTCCCTGAGAAGGGAAAACTGATAGTTTTAAGTGGAGCCTGGATAAGCTAGGAAGGAAGTTAGAGGAAGAAATGTTTCCAGTGAAAGACTTTTCTCCTCATTGAATTTGAGGGAAGAGGAATTGGAACCTTTGATGTAAGTTCTCTGTAATTTTCTCTTGCTGCTCTTTGTTACCAAAGTAAATTCTGGCTGTATTTAGAACTGCAAACCTGGGGCAGGATTTGGAACTGTTGGGGCAGACCGGGGTAAACACTCAGGTTGAGCCATGATCTGGAACAGCTTGGTAGTTACTTTCACACCTCTCTTTCTGTTTACTCCTACTTTTAGAGTTATTTTATCAGTTGAAAAAGAACCCCGCACACAAAAATGAAGACAATTGTGTTTTTACTAGAATGCTTTGTGATATAGACAACTGTGGTAATGGAGGCAATAGAGATAGAGCCATTAAGCTGCAAGCTTAGATAGGGTCTCATAAACATCATGTGAAAGTCTTGCAGGTATCAGATGTGTTTGTGTCTGCTCATAAGGTTGCAGTTGTCAGAGAGAGACTTAAGTGTTTTTCCTCTTCTTGGCAGGGAGGCTAAAAGAGGTGTAAAAGTGCCCACATCCCATTTCATGTCATTAATTTTTTTGTGGTGCTAGAAGAAGATGGAGTTGTTTCTTTTCTGTTCTGAGTCTGTGACTTTCCATTGCTGGGCAGGTGATTCTATATGATGATTTAAACCAATTAGGACAAGTTAAAATTTCTACCCTTGTCTCTTGAGGATAGAATAATATCCTGGGGATATAAGACTGTAGCAACCCCTGCTCTATTTGACTTGAATCAGGCTTTTGCTCAGTTTTCACAAAAGATATTCACTTGAGATGTCAGAGATTATAGTTCAAGCTGTTCTTTAGTTGCTAATATTAAATGACGCTGCTCCATAAGGAGAAATAATGATCTGAGTAATTGATGAAGTTATTCACTGGCATGAATTAGACATAACCAAACTCTGAACATCTGCTATAACCTTTGCTATAACCTTTGCAACTGGAGTCTAGCTTGAGTCAGTCATGCTGATGGCATATTCTGTCTTTCTTGAAAAATGTACATGTATTTACAGATCATGGAAGAACAGAATAACTGACTGAGGTTGGAAGGGACCTGTGGAGATGGTTTCTCAAATCTTACGCTCAAGCAGAGACACCTACGGCTGATTGTCCATGACTATGCCCAGACAGTCTTTGAATATCTCCAAGGAGGGAGACCCTACGATGTCTCAGAGTAACCCGTGCCAGTGTTTGATCACCCTCACAGTTGGAAAGTGTTTCCTGATATTCAGAGGAAAATTCCTGTGTTCATTTGTGCCTGTTGCTTCTGGTCCCGTTACTGAGCACCATTCAACATTTGCAATTTTGAATTAAAAAAGGATGAAATTTATAGAGAAATCTGTTTAATCAATATTTTAATACTTCTATTCACATTAATTGTTTTTAAAAGCTGCTAAAATCATCTTATCAGACTGCTGTTGTACTTTGGGTTTGTTTGTCTCCACTGCCCAGCTTCATCACAAGTTGCTTCTTGTGAAAATACTGTTCATTCTTTTTCACAAATAATTTTGAGACAAGTGAGGATGTTGGAAAAACATATTTCTTGCAACTTAAATCACGTGGGTTTTAGTCCATAGGTCAGTGTAGAATGTGGCTCTGTATGCCCCTAGCTTTTGATGATAATCCCTACAAAGGTAAATACTGCTCAGAATAAACAAATTATTAAATACTTTCTGGAAGGAGAAGAGACAGTGACAGGGAAGGAGACATAATATCAAGGTAAACAAAAGTGTAAATGTCTAAATCATCTGAAACTGTACTCCAATGATGACACTTCTATACAATCATTGTGGTTTGAGACATTTATTTTTACCTGATGATTTAATGCAAAATGCCGAATGATTGAACTAGTAACCCCATTGCTCTTTCTTTATATAATGCTTTCTACTATGAAGATAGCCATTCTTATTTTATTTCATTTGTGATTGCTAAATTTTAAGACATGTTCTTGTGTTAAAATTTCAGTTAAGTTATCTTGAAGTTAATAAAGGGAATTACCATCACTCATTTTACTAAAAAATATACTTACATAAAATGCTGAACTTCTGGATGCAGAAGACCATTTCCCAAGAGGCTGAAACCAAAGTAGTGAATTTTACACTGATAGCTTGCTAGCAACAAATGTTCTGAGCATTACCTCCTAAGGAAAAATAGATAGAACCTCTTTTTCTCTATAACAACAGATTTATCTACCAATTAGAGTATTTGAGAGGCAGTACCTCTGTGGCAGGCATAAGTGCTAAGAAGGTAGCTGAATCATCTAAAAAAGAGTGAAGATAGGTTATTATAGAAAATGAAAGCTTCTCCAGATAAGAGGAACAGAGACAACAGTAAGACTCGGGTCTCTGTGGAATCAGTAATTTTGAGTACTCGTTGGAGTTAAGGACTTTAGTGCTTAGATGTATTTCAAAGGTGTTAGTCTGGGTGGAGAAACAGGAAATAGAGGACTGTTATAAAAAAAGTCAGTGGTAACTAGTTTCTTAAGAGATTGTGTGAGTTTATTCTGCTGCAGTGTTTGGTGTGAGTTTATCTTCACGTGTTTGCTTTAATCTACGTAGTTTTCATGCTGGTGGCTGGGGAAGGAAATGCAGATTTTGTTGACTATGTTGTGGATGGAATGACGACTGCTGAAAGAAGGATATGGTCCTCATTTGTCTGACGTCGTGGATCTGGTCGCAGTAGGGTTTTTTTTGCCATGTGAACATCTCACTTGCAGTTCTCAACTTGGTGACATTGTGTCACAGCATCACAGGGTCCAGAAATGTCAGCGGCTCTGCATGGAGAGCAGCAGGGCAGGGCCTGTCAGCCGGGACCTGTACCCCCGGTCAGGAACAGGGCAGCCAAGGGCACCGGGGCAGCTTCAGCCCTGGGCATCGGGAACCTCTCTGGCGGATCGAGGCCAAACTGGGCCATCGGCTCAGCGGGGCCACGGCAGGGCCGGGCAGGGCCATGGGGAGCCGCGGAGGCTCAGCGGGGCCGTGGCAGGGC
>VZTN01034694.1:217530-243081 GCA_013400515.1 Erpornis zantholeuca | reverse complement strand
AGCGCCGCGCACCGCCCGGGCGGGGAACCGCCGGTGCCAGGCCCGCGCCCCAGCCCCGATCCCGCTCCTCCAGACCCGACCCTCATCCCCATCCTGACTCCACTGCCCCGTCCCGGCGCCCTCGAGCTCCCCCCGCGCCGTACTAAGGAAGAACGAGAGAACGCACGTGGACATCAAAATAGTTTTATACAGATTATTGATCTCGGTATACAGGTTAAAAAAAAAAAACAGGCGGCGGCGGCTGAGGGCAGAGCCAGGCCCAGCCCCGCGCCGCCCCCTCCCCTCCCGCTGCCAGGAAACGGCGATTCAAGTCCCTTTGAAAATGTACATTTGAAGGCACAAGTGCACGGAGCGACAGGGACGGGGCCCGCGGGGACCGGCTCCTCGGCCCGGGGCGCGGATGGACGGACACACGGACGGACTGAGGGCACGGGGGCCGCTCCTGCCTTCCCGAAGCGCCCAGGAACAGCCCCAGTGCTTGCGAAGCTCCGAGCGCGGATCTGGAGCCGGAGCCAGGCACCTCCGTTGGTCCTGCTGTGTAGAAAAGTCTCACACGTTTGCAACACGTCTCAAATCCACTCACCTTAAATATACACACCTAGTCCCAGCTAACTCCGAAATGCACTCTGAGGGAAAGGGGCCAGTTCCTAACAGGACTTATTGCTACAGGGACAAAGCAGGGCCAGCTCTGTCCATTACCTGCTGCCAGAGCAAACAAAAGCCCAAGTAGAGCCCTAAGAGCCATTTGCAAACCCGACTTTAAATAAAACCTACTGTCTCTTCTTGTTAAAGGAGGAACAGTTCAGAGATGAGGCAGGATTAATGCTACTGTGTGCTGGTGTCCTACAGCCCGTTACACATGGAAAAGGAACAAAAAGGGAATGAGCTGGGAAAAAACACAATGAGCTGGGAACAGGCACAGAGATGTTCAGGGCTCCTGCACAAGGCAACCAGAGCAGTTCTTTCACAGCAGATGTGGGACAGAAGCATGGGGAATGCTCAGCCTCATCTCCCTGTTCCCAGCACACCTCCCCAGCCAAACCTCGTGTTTCTTGCAATAGGATTCCCTGTGGAACAGGAAAGGAGGGACACTGCTGTGTCTGAGGGCTCTCTCTGTCCCTGCACAGAACCAGCTGAGATGATGGCCATGGCAGCACAGCCACATGGTTCTGGAAGGGCATTCCCACGGGCAGAGGTGAAGAACAACTTCTTGCCCAGGTGACACGGCCCAAGAGCCTTCAGTTCCCCCAGAGGAGAGCAGGCCAGAGCCCTGCAGAGCAGACCCTATTAGATTTTTGGGTGCAACCCCCCCACCCCCAGACACCACGTGCAGATTTCACCAGCAGACATCCCCAGGCCTCTGGAGGACAGAGCAGCTCAGGGCAAACTCAAGGCCTAAGGCTCCTACACCACAGAAATCAGGTCAGTGGGGCAAGAATTAAAAAAAGAAAATGAGCAGCAAGAAAAGTAAGTGCCTATTCTAATCCCAGGCTTCTGCTTCTGCAGAAAGCACAGGAACATCAGAGTTACATAAAGGCTTTGGAAATCAAATGTTTCAACTATTCCTTCCTTCTGGACATCCCTTCTATTCTCCACAAATCCCATGTGTTTCGGGGATGTGTGCTGTGGCTCCTCTTTCCAACCTCCTGCCAAGTGCTACACAACAGAATTTGGCTGTTTTTCCCTTCTCCCTCGGCACAGTTCAGCCCTCCCTCACTCCTTGCACCACAGCTGCAGCCACACACACAGGTGGAGCTCCTGCTCCACACTCCAGGGATGCAGCAGGAGCAGAACAGAGCCAAGCCAGCAGGAAATTTGCTGCCTGCCATGAGCAGTGATTAAATGGTACTAGGTGGACAGTGGCAAATGGTGCAGGTTTTCTTCAGAATTTAGCACCAAAGTTGGGCCATGGATACTCCCATGACCTCTCCCTGCTGCTCCAATAAGCTCAAATATAAAGCAGTGGTCAGATTTCACTGTTTCCTCCTGAATAGTGGGGGATTTGAGCAAAATTGATCAGGTTTCCTACAGATTAGTGAATCCATTTGCTTAGAACAACCTTCAGCTGCTCTTTCAAACACTGAGCTGTTGGAACAGGAACATGAGACCCCAAAACCAAGCCTGTGACACAAACAAAACACAACCAGGGTGATGGGGATAAAGTTTCTTTGCTCCCCAGAAGTCAGGAACAGCAGCATGGCAGAGCTGGCAGGCAGTGGAGCTCTGTCAGAGTTCACTGAAGCTCTGACTTTTCTCCAGCTCATGTCAAGAACGATGTCATCTCCCCCAGGCTTCAAGGATGCCAAGTCATTCCCTGAAACTAGTGACCCATTAGAGGTGCAGATCACAGCAGGCCACAGCAACCCACGGTGGGAAAAGCTCCAAGGGAACAGCTGACAATCAAAGGAGGGCTTTTTGGATTTTTTGGGGGGCTTTTTATGAGGGCTGCTCTTCAGAATGTAGAGCCACTTGAAGGATCTGGCTTCCCCCAAGCATGTAGTGGAAAACATGAAATCTAAACAGGTAGAGAAACCTTTTTTTGGAGTGTTGCAACCACAACTCCATGCAGGTCTTGGGGCACTTCCCCACCATCTGCTCCCTGTGCTGAGATGCTGAGGAAATGTTAAGAGCTCTGCTGGCCACCCTGTTAAAGCTGCCTTTCAAACCACATCATATAAACCTCCAGATCTTGACTCAAAAACATAACAAACCATGTCCCAATCTCAGAAACAGCCTCCAACACCCACTGAGTGCCTGTACACAGGAACAGAGCAAACAGAGGGAAGTCGGGAGCTGCCACCCACCCCTCTGGAGGTCACAACCCAAAGCTAACATTTCAAAACTGAACCACAGGGATTGCCCCCCACCACCAGCTCTGGTCCATGGGAACCTCCTTTCCTGCCCTGGAGGTGTCAGTGTTTGCTGGAGTACAGTGTTTCTTCTTCTGTGTCTGTTTCATCCTGGAATTCGTGGCTCAGGAGGGATTTCTTGGAGCCCGTGGACATCATGCGGATTTCGTCCTCGTAGTCGTCGTGGTGCTGCCGGAGGCGGTGGAAGCCATCCTTGTGTCTGTTGGACTTGATGGAGCACACACACCAGATGATACAGGCAGTGAGCACCAGGGCAGACATGCTGGCACCTGCCAGAGAGAGGACACCAAAGTTAACACCGTGTTCCCCCATGTCAGAGGATCCCAGGCTTGCCAGCATCTCTCCTCCCTCCTACAGTCACAAGCACTTCCTTCACTTCATTGTGACCCTGCTCCTTCCTCCCAGGCCATGGAGGACAGGAGAGCTGCTCTCAGAACAGGACACACTCCATTCTCTGTGCCTGAAATCCAAGACATTACCACCAAGCTGCACTACAGACCACTGGGACTAAACTCCCACACACCCCTACCCAGCAGCTGCCACCTTGACAAAATAAAATAAAATAAGCTCTTCATGCTTACCTGGTGCCACACCACCCAAAAAAGCCTTGAAGAAGCAGCAAGATCTCCTAGCTCCCAGCTCTCCCCATTCCAGACATTTCAAAGTATATTTTGGACCCTTCAAATCCCTGCAACACACTTTACTTTCTCCCTCCCTCCTTGGTTCACCGAGCAGAACCAAGGGCTGTTGGAGGGTCTCTGTCAGCATGTCCTGGCACAGAAAGTAAAGCTCAAAGCTTTGATAAAAAGCATCACTGTACCTGCAACAGTTATAACCAGCTCCCTTGGCAGTCCAAAAATCCTGTTTTCTGTGTCAAACACTATGAACACAGAGCTGGGAGCATCATCACGTACAAACACCTGCAGAAAGACATGAGAGGTTAGATCATCTCAGAGCTTGGGGATCCACACAAGAGAGGCACTTGTCCTGCCCTCATCAAAGAAAAGTGCCATGGAAAGTAAAAGGTACTCCCAAAACAACCCTGCTGTGCTGGGAAGTGGTTCTCCATCCATTCTGTCAAGGCAGAAAGCAGCTCCTGATGGCACATGATGGGCAGTTAAACACAGGCACAACCAGGCAGAGCCCCAACAGGGAAGTTTTTATGTAACAGGGAATGGGGAAATAACTCCAACATGGGCATTACCTTGACATGTTTCTGCTGGTACCCACTGGCTATTGCATCAATGCTGTGAAAGCCTGGAGCCAGGAGCACGTGGAAATAGCCACCTTCTTTTGTGTAGACCCTCAAGCCTTCATTCAGTACAATGGTAGCTTTAGAAATTGCCCTGCCACTCTTGTCTTGGACAATCCCATGCACTCCCTTATGGACCTGAAATAAAGCATTTCAAACACTTCGCGTTCAGATCCAAGCTTAAGGTGCATCTGCAACTAAAATGAAATCTATTTTCCCTCTAAAACACAGCTCACTCTCCATCCCTGACCCTCACAATAAACAACAGTGCAAGGCAACACAGCACAGATGTTTAACTCTTGTGCCAACACGTGCCCTGGTCACTTGCTGCCTCTGCTCAATCCGTTCCTCATACAGCCGAAACCATGAACATCTGTAATTACACAGCACCAACAAAACCACAAAGACTCTCCATGCTGTTCTCTTCCTCTCCCCCTCCCCACCACTTTATTCCTTGCCAGAATTTCCTCCCACAGACTGCAGCTCACCTCCACAAGCATGCTAAGGAGAGATTTCCTGTGGTCTGCCCACAGGCGAGGAAGCTGTCCAGCACTGGGGAAGTAGCAGCAGCTGGTATAAACAGTGATCTCAGGACAATGGCCAAATGTCACGCTGAAATCCTGCAAAAAACAAAACCACAGTTACAAGAAAAGAGGTATTAAAAAAAGCTTTGTAAAGTGCAGCTGGAGGTAGGGAAGTTTTGCCCAGACATCAGGACAAATAGGGTTTTTACTGGTGGTTTAGCAGAGATGAAAAGCCATGTGCCATGCAGCAGTACCTTCATACTTCCCAGGTGACTGCGCCATTCCGAGCCACGGATCACTCCACCAGGAATATTCTCATCTGTGAGAGCAAAAACACATCTGTCAGCCAGAGCTGGCCCAGCAGAGCCTGCCACGAGCTAACAGGGGCTTAAAGGATTCAACCCAACATACCTGACTTATTTGGACAGCCTGGCTGGCCCAAATGCATCACTGGGTGGTTGTTTGCATATAGAGATGCCAAATGCTTTAGTGTTTCTTTGTTCTCCACTGCAACGAGAAAAGTGAGACTTTGAGCATGCAACTCTCATTCCCTGCAGGGGCAGATCTCCTTTTTAACCCCATGATCCTGTATGAAACAGTGACACACATTGTTTCAGCAGCATGCCCCTCTAACAACAAGGGGCAGTATCAAAAGCAGACTTTATACTGGTTCTAGCAGAGGAAAGGTTGAAATACTGTTGTAGGCAGAGAAATTGTAAATGTACTGATCCCTAGCTGAACCCTGTGAGGTTTTATAGCTTTACTTACAGACTGTAAACTCCACATACAAAGGGCTGAACACAAAGGAGGCTACAGAACACCACGGGCACAAAAAGCTCTTACAGCACGTGGTCACATGAACCTCTGCAGAGACAGCCCGAGGGGAACTAGGCAGCTGGTCACACCTGACTGTGTTGGCTTGTCATAGGGGTAAGTGACAAGCAGAGATCCTCCATCCAGAGCAACAGAGAGGCTGAAATCCTGCTTCAGTATCAAGTTCTCCATGATGGCTTTGGTCTCAGGCTCTCGTGCTGCTGAGTACCGAGTGTAATTGCCTATAAATCAGAACAACAAATAGAAAAGGGAACTAAGAACAGTTTTCTCTGCTGTTTGAGAGGCCAGAAGTACATCCTTTATGTCTGAAATAAGTTCTCGTGCATGTATGAAAAGGCAGCTGTTTGATCTCAGCAGATGCACCTGACTGATCAAGCAAAGCACCCAGTAGTCCACACTACCTATGGGGGGATTCATCTAAAGCTAAACAAATGTGCAACACCATGACTTCACCAAGCTGTTTCCTTTTGTGTTGCAGAGTGTTCATGTGTGTTTGCTCACAACAATGTCACAGAATTGACATTTTCTTAAGGAAGGAGTTGGGATGATCCCAGCCAAACTTGGGCAGAGAACACTTCCTCCTCAGGAAGGGTGGGTTGATACAGTGCTATGGATACAGTTACATGGAAACCAGGAAAGCATGAAAAAAGGAGACTGTTTCTGGGGAGCATGAACAGAGGGCATTTTTCAGAGATGAAAGAAATCCGTTAAGAGTAAAATACATCAGGTATTATCTGACCTCTCCTATTCCTAAATAACTCTTTGCCTCTTGCACGCAAGAGACTGCAAATTGCTGTCTGTAAAGGGGATCTGAGCTTTGGAAGCATCCCAGCAGCTGTTCTGCCTGGAGCACTGCCTTCTTTACAGGCAAACCCTGCAACCCAACGACTCCACCCAAGCATGGGGCAGTTGCTTTACTTGTGAAATCAGTGTCCAGATCTCTGCCATGAGCATTGGTCTGGCCTATCTTCGAGGTGCAGCCTCTCTCCTGCGCGATCTCGCGTCCGTCTGGGTTCAGGGAAGGCACAATCACAATCCGTGTCCTGTCAATCAGCTGAGCAAAAGGAGAAACAGCACGTGAAGTGCAATTAGTAGGGTTCATTTCCCTGGATCTTAACCTAAGAGCTGCAGTTTGAGGTTCCCACTCACCCCGTGGATCGCACACCTCCCCATTACACACAGAATCACCGCAAGCCCCAAGCCAGTTTTGGCAAAAGGAGTCTCTCCCAGTGAGCACTGTCATCTCAGGATACAGCTGGAAGGCTCCGAGGAGGTCTTTTTGATTGGCCTCTCACCTTTGTAACAGCAGCATTCTTCTTGTAGTTCATGCAAAGGAATTCTGCCAGCGTCAGGAGCAGCTCTGTCCCAACAGGAGCATTTCCGTGAATACCAGCAACAAAGCGGATCTTGGGCTCCTCGGGCTCGGACTCGTTGGGCTTGTTGGAGATTTCAAGGGACCAGATCTGACGGAACTCAACGCTCTGACCCAAACTGCCAAGAGATGGGAAACAGGAGGGTCAGCTCAGCCACAGAGCTGCAACTCCAGCCTGACCTCCTGGAGAAATCCAGGCATGGAAAGGAACTGCTGCCAGCCTCCATCGGAAGGCTGCAAAGGAAAGAGAACCACAACCACATCAGGGGGGCAGATTTGCAGCAGCACTGAATAGAATTCACTCTGAACATCACTTTGAATCCCAGCAGCTGGGTAAGGGTGTATCCAGGTCCAGATGCACAGGATATCCAATGCTCCATACATCTCCATACAGCCTATGAGATAACAGTAAATGTGGAACTGCTGGATCCTCTGTGCTGCCAGTGGTGAGTTTTGTTTTGTTTCTTTTTTTCCTTCAGAGCAGAATACATCTGGACACCAAACTAATTTATAAAGCCAGACAAAAGAGGCCTGTTCCCAGTAATGCATGAACCGTTGCTACAGCCATGCTGATAAATTGGCAAACTGAGTGCAGGGAAAGCAGGAAACGGGCTCAGGGCTGATGCAACTGCAGGGACAATAGAGGCTACAGATCAGCAAAGCAGCCTTGGCACCAGCAGGGACAGCACATGAGCACATTGTGCCTGGTTACAACAAGCAAATGAGGCCCTGGGACAAAGGGATTTGTGCTTTCTAAAGCTGACAGAGGGTAAGCGCTACAGGTCACAAAGGAAAGCGGAGGATGGCAGCAGCTGGTCTTCTGCAGGAGGGCACAGACCTTGGCCCAGGGCAAGCTCACACAAAAGTGTCTCAAAGTACTGAAATAAAATCTGGAGGCAGACAATGAAAAAAGGCCATCTGGGATTTTTAAGTCAAATCTGGTCATTTTTGCTGCAGACTCTTCAGCAGAGTGGATGTCAGAAAGGATTTAAAAAACAGACAAAAGAGTATGGAGCAGAGATATTGGCAGAAGTCTGGGATATCAGTGCTGGGAATATCACCAGTCCCATGCATCTCTGGGGAACTAAGTCAGGAAAAAGCACGTGGATGCACCTATGAGGTCATGCAGCCATTGCTGTGTCACCACCTCCTTACACGTGGCACTCCATCTCTCAGGGAGCACAGGGAAGGGAGGGATGAGCTCCCACTCTCTGCACTGTGTTCATGGCTAACAACTTCACAACATCCCTAGGCAAGGCTGCTGCTTTGTTTTCACCTGGTGAGATTTGTGATGTGTGGGTAGTTCAGGTAGAGGCCTCGGAGGAACTCGGAGAGGTCCTTGTAGGGCCGGTATCTGTAGGGAGCCACATCCCTGGAGGAGGTGAGCAGGAGGCGCTCCAGACCATTCTCAGCAGAGAGATCTTTGATCAGGGTCTCAAACTCCTTCTCGTTGGGGTTGCTGGTGTCTGGGGTGTTCAAGACCAGCACCTTCCCTTCCTCCACTTTGCTGTCTTTCCGTGAAAGAGTGAAGTTGACCTGCACCCCACCTTTGCTGTCAAGTTCCACCACCTTAGTGACTGGATCATACCTGCCCAGGGAAAAGAAGGCACAAGAAAACATCAGGCATTTGAAACCTTGGACAACAAGCCAGCCCTGTTCCTGACTACACACCCACATGGGACTGCTACTGCTCCCCTGCCCACAGTGAGAAACATAGAAATGAGGAGCAGCCACAGCTCAAAAAGACATGGGAACGGTAGGAGGACAGGGAACAGCTCAGGGCACAACATGGCACTGAGCTGCTTTTGGCTCAGATGTTGCAGGGCATGCCTGGCAACAAAAGTCATGCTGCTTTAACACAGAATTTTGGCAGCATTGAAGTGACCAAGTCACTTCTGTGGGCAGCTGCCTGGAAAAGAATTACCCTCTAAAGACACCAAGTTACCCACTAACAAGGGAAGATTGGGATTGTACACCAGTGCCAGGTGAGCAGCCTGACACCACAATAGCCTCACACTGCTACCTCTGCACGGGCCAGGGGGCAGGAGAAACGCCCATGCCTACGTGTGCTGTGGGCAGGCAGAGGTGATGGAATATTCCTGAGGGGGAAGTCAGTCATGCAGCTGTTTTGCTCCTCGTGCTGGGGCTTGCTCACCCTCGGGCAGATGCTGTGATTTTGTACATCCCTGGGACCAGGAGGCGCCAGAAGTCTCCGTCCTTGTAGGTGGTCACCGGGTGGTTGATGTCGGCCACGCTGATGGTGGCGTTGAGGATGCCCCTCTTGTCCACAGCATCCAGCACAAAGCCCCAGACACCCTGGTGGACCTGCACAAAGGAGCTCTGCTGAGTGCCAGCCCTCGCTCTGCCTCCCACCCCTCACATTTTCAGCGTTCCCAGAGGAGCAAGATGTTCCAAAAGGGTTCAGGTTGGACTGGCCAGCAGCTGGCATGGACAAAGATCACCTGATGAGTACAGTGAGCAATTGTTTGGCTCAGGGTGTCAGCACAGCACTCTCTGCTCCACACCTTTGTTTGCACACCCCAGGTGTGCAGCACCAGCACCACTCAGATAGGAATGGAATACAAGGGACATTCCAGCCTCAGGAAACCGAAGGCAGTGGGACATAAAAAGCTCCCACCTGCATCCTCTGGATGCTATTTCCATACAGATTTTTGGTATGTTCAGAAGAGAGTAGTTGAGATTGGTTCTGATAGGGGTGATTTCTGTAGAGCATGTACCCAGTGTAGGCAAGAAGCAGCATTTGCAGATCACCCTGTTCATTCTGACTTGTCTAAAGCAAACCCCAGAGGGAGCTGACCTTCCTTGAGGTCAAAGCACCTCACCTGTTTCATGAACTGCAGCAGTGACCGCCGGTTCTGTGCCCAGTACTTGGGCAGCTCCTCAGCTTTTGGGTATTTCACACAGCCTAGCTCAATGGTCACTTCAAAGCAGTTTGTATGTAAGTAATTCCAGTCTTGCATCCCACCTACAACAAGAATGTAAAAGCAGTTTTGGCTTCTGAAGTACCATGGCTCAAAAAAAAAAAAAAAAATCAGATAGTAGAGGAAGATGAAACTTGAAGGGAAAAGGCTTTTACACAGGGCAGGATTCAAGCTTCAAAGGGATGCCAAAAGAGCAGACAAATAACCTTCCTTCTTGTAAATACCTTTCATGTTAATAAAGTGCTGTAAAATTTTATGAAACCTTTTCGCTAATAGCCAGAGAAACCACACCATAAATTCCTTCCCCCAGGAATAACTTTATCAGGGTACATTATTTAAGAGGTTATAAAAGAAACCTGAGTCCCATTAATCTGAGCTGACCAATGCAGAGTTCCTGAGTGATCAGACTAAATTATTTAAGCTGCACATGCATTAAGTTGAAGACGAACAGTGCAGGAGATTAAAGGTGTCCTTTACCTGGAACATTGTACCACTGAGCCCCGTTAGTGATGCCATGTGGGAAGTACTCAGTGGGGTACATATCCTTACAAGGGCTTCCCTGATACATCTTTGCATTTTCCTAAAAAACAAGATGTAACATGTGAAGGTGAGCCTGCACTCCATAGCCACAGGCACTCTTGTTCTACCCTTAGTCACAGGGTTTACCAAACACTGACGTGTGTCTGTATCACTGCAGCACTGACTGCACCCACACCCAATCCCAGCCCAGAGATAGCCTTGCTCTCCTCCCAGCCCATGAACAGCATTTTCCACCACCTTTACAAGTGCCTGCACAGAGCTCTCCTCCCTCACTGCCTGCAGATAGGGCTTGCTGGGCATCACTCATGGAATGGGAGCCTCCAGTAGGATCCCTCTGCTGCGCCTGCAACACCAGGGGTTCACCCACAGTGCCCGCACCCAACCTCTACCACCTGCTCAGGAGGGTCCCTGGAAGCTGCAGAGGAGTTTCCCAAGAGTCAGCCCAGCAGGATGTGCCCATTTTCCTGTTAGGGCTTTACCTTGGAGTAGGCAAGTGCCAGCTTCTGGAACACAGCATCATCTGGGGATTTACTGTATATGGCTATTCCTTGCTCATCGTCATCAAAGGGGTAATTAACCACCAGGGAACCTGCAGGCAAAACAAGCTTTGGCTCATACTTGTGTGCTTTCCCAAGGATCCCTCAGCCTAACAGGGGAAATTTTTCCCCAGCAGGTGCCAAGTCTTCTGTTTCTCAAGACTTGGCATTAAACAAAGCATTAAGCTCAGTGGATAGCAGAGACACAAGCACAGGAAGAGATAACACCACACCTTGTTGGGAAGGAGAACCAAAGCCACGACAACATCAAAGCTTTGGCTCTTACATGGAGGGTTGAGCACAACCACATAATAATTGCTTTCACAGAGAAGTGGAAGCAAGGGCAGGAATTTCCTACAACATGCATGGTGCTTTTGACCCAAATGATGCAGTTTTTCAGCCTTCTGGAGTTTATTGCTGAAGGTTTCCCCAAGGAAGCTGTACTAACAGCCCCATGAAACCCCAGACACCACTGCAGCTGGAGACCTGCCAGCCCCCTCACCCTCACACATGATACTTCTACAAACCAAACACGCTGGCAACAAAGCATCCACCTGCAAGTTACCACAGCTACAAGCCAGCAGACAAACTGTCTAGGGAGTAAGCTGTTAACACACAGAGACTTAATTTAGAATGCTTCAAAAGGAGAATTAAATTACTGCAAATTTCTTAGTTCCGCCATGCCATTCAAGGCAGGGAACCCTCAGGACTGCATTCACTCTATAAATGCAGTGAAGCCTTTAACAGCCACAGCTCTGTATCCCATTCCCAGACTATCTGCTGAGCAATTGATGACATCCCCATCTCCCAGATGCTCCCTTCAGAGAAGTGGTTGGGATCTTCCCAGCAGCCACCTCAGCTCCCTACAAACATGTTTGGGGACATGGTTTTCACCCTCTGTTTCCAGTTTCTGCTCCATCTTGCCCAAGAGCTCCCCAAAGTGCACACCCAGAACACTGTGGAGCCATCCCTGCAAACTCCCATCCCACAAAGCCCAGCACAGAGGAAGGAGTTTGGTTTGGATGTGGTACCTCCGTGCAGGTTTGCTGAGAGCACAAAGGGGTAAGACTTTAGCCAGGCCATGACAGCATGAGTTTCTGGCTGTGTAGGGTCTGTCACATGGACAAACTGATCTGGAAAGTTCCTGTTCAGGTCATAGTTGTTGCTGTTGTTTCTGCCAACGGTACCTCCTTTGTCTCCTGAAAATGAAACACAAGTTCAAGCTCATGCCCTGTGAAGAGGTTTCAACCTCTTGTTACAGAATTTATGAGCACCAGTTAGTGAAGAGAGCAGAGAGCACAGCAGTGCTGGCTCCCTGCACCCAGAAAGGGGCACCCAGGCCCTCCCCAGAGTGGCCTGCTCTGTGCAGCAGTGCCTAGGGGCCCTTTCAGAGGGTGTTTGCTCAGGCTCTCAGGGCAGTCAGACCAGCAGAAAGGCACTGAACCATGAACAATCTCTGCAGCCGGATGTCACGACCACAGAAACCTCAGAGCTCACCTTCTCAAACCAGCCAGACAAGTTTTGTGAAACCCAAGCCGAGCTCTGCTTCCAGAACATGATTCTGGACAGTCTCTGTTCTGCCAATCTGCAAGAGCCACGAAGTTCTCAGACTTCCCTGAAGGATGTTTTTGCCAGTTTCAACAACAGATAGAAGTCTGTGTTATCCTTGGACAAGTGCTCTGCAGACAGCCTGGCTCCCACATTGCATTTACCAAGAGAATCAACCAAAGCACAGCAAGCAACAGCTGTGGCAAAGAAAAGTATTTTTTTTTAAATAAGCCCTGGATTAGCCACAAACCGTAAGAGGACCCAAACAGGGGCAGCTCACAGCACTGCTGAAGTGTAAGAGCTCTCCCCAACAGCTTCCAACATCCATCAGTCAGGGTCCACCCACTCATCCCACAGCACACACCAAGTCCCTTCCCAGCCTCCCTGTGTGGAGAGCACTCCTGCTCCCACAAGGCTTCCAGATTTCCCAGGGATTCCATTAATCCAAAGGCTTGTTCTGAGAGCAAGAAACCCCACAGGACACAGACAGCAATACCTTCCTGAGACTTCTCATAGCCATCAGGGTTCATAGATGGCATGATGTGGATTCGTGTGCTCTGCACCAAGTCAGTCACTTCAGGATCTGTGCCAAAGTTCTTGCAGAGGTACTCAATGAGGTTCAGGAGAAGCTCTCGCCCCACAACTTCATTCCCATGCATGTTACCGATGTACTTGAACTCTGGCTCACCTGCAGACACAGGACCACACCACAGAGACAATTATAACCACTGTGTTACAGCTTGGAGACATCTCACCTCCCTGAGCATTGCACTTGCAGGCTTTGCTGGAGGGCATTTACCTAAAACTCACACCTCTGCTCCCACAACTCCAAAAAGAACTATGCCCCAAGGAAGTCTCTTGGTCCTTCTTCCCTAGAGCTCCATGCTCAGCACAGATGTCCCCAGCAATGCTCTAACACAGTGCCACCCACAGCACTTGCACTTTCTATAAAGGATACTACAAGGAGCAGCTCAGTCTCTTCAGAGAGGTGCCAGCTCTACAATCCTTTTTGCTCTGCCTCTCCTGATGCCAGAATGATTTTTTGCTTTTTCTTTTATACCCCTCTTACATACTCTTCTATGTATTCTTAGCGCTTTTAGCCTACATACTTGTAACTTTTTAGGTCTGATAACTGAGACCCACTCTACTGTTAAACCAAGAGACCAAACAGTCTGGAATCCCCAGACACCAAAGTCCTCTCCAAAACATATTTTTGTAAACTAAAATAAGTCCATCAAGAGGAAAAAGTCGCTCAGAACAAAAAGTTCACTCGAGCCTCTCAATGAGAAATCTTTGACAAATATGTTAATTTTGCAAAGCTTATAACTGTGTGTATTTCAGTGTAGTGGGGGGTGCATGCATTTTCGAGGCATTCCACCTGGACAAAGTACTGTACCCCAAGATCCTGAAATAAATACCAAAATAAAAACCCCTTTTCCCTATAAACAGCGTCTTAGTTTTAATTTTAGAACTAGGGAAAGACATCACTCCCAGTGTAAAGGATCTGTCACTTGCATTCATGCCTCACTAAAAAGGACTTCCCACACCACCTGCTTCGTGGACACCAGGGTTGTCAGAGATCTCCATGACGTAGAGCTCCCGCAGCTCCACGGACTTGCCCACGGAGTAGAGGCGGGTGATGTTGGGATACTCGTTGGCATAGCGCCGCAGGAAGATCTCCATGTCCGAGAAGTGGTGGTGGCGGAAGTCCACAGGCTGGATGGGTTCATGAGCAGAGGTTGGATTGGGGGCCTCAGCCTGCACAGAGGTGGGGGTGATGGTAGTGACAGGGGCAGACGCTGCAGTGAGCTGTGTGGCATTAGGAGCTGGTGGCATCACGGTGGGCTGCAAGGAGAAGTTCAGTTCTGTTGCATCTCCCTCCTTCACCTCGATGTTCTCTTTGGTCACCGGTGTGTAACTGTGGAAAAAACAACTGGATTCAGCGAGGAGGCTCTGCAGAACAGAGGACATAAGTCCCTGCAGTCCCTCCATTGCTCCAGCCTACTCTCCCCACCCCAAACGCCCTGGGATGTTAATGACTGAGATTCACAAGCTAATGGGACTCATCCCACTGCCACCAAACCCAGCTCCACTGCTGTCCTTGCATGGCTCAGCAGGGAAGACGCCTCAGGTGTATCACAAAACTGGCCATGGGCAAGTTACACATTCACACCCAGGCTTGGGACAACACAAACTCCTGTTGGGGTGACCCTATTCCACTTCCTCCCTTTGCACAAAAGATGCAATTTGATACAAGCAGTCAAACAGAAGTTGACAGAAATTTTGTGCACTCAACAGCACCCTGCTGCAGGAGCAAATACAGCTGCAGGTCTGAGCTGGAACCATTTACTGCTGCAGCTTCCAGCCAAGCCCCTTAAATATACAAGGTGCTTGGTGGGGGAATGAAGAGAAGGAACAGGAGCAGTTGGCAGTGTGAGCACAGGCTGCCACAGAGACATTACCCCAGCACAAAAGCAGTCACGTTGTAGGTCCCAGGCACCAGCAGCCGGTGGTAATCACCGAATTTCCCTGCTGTGACATTATGAGCGATACCAGCAACGGCAATGGTGGCATTGTCCAGGCCAGCTCCTGTGACTGCATCCCTCACAAAGCCCTTCACACCAATGTGCACCTGAGGAAAACAATGCAAGGACCTGGCTGAAGACAGGCAACATCAAGGGAACTGTGTCCTCAGGCAGCAGGACCACAGAGAAACACAGCAGCTTTGTAGCTGCCAACCTCCAAACAGCAGCTGCAGCCTCTGTGTTACCTCACACAGCAAAGAAAGCCAGGAGGACACCTGAACTCCCAGCCCACCACAGACACACAGGTTTCACAGCTGCCACACCCAGCCCAGCCCTTGCTACCTTCTCAATGAAAACCAGGAGAGATTCCCGGTTGTTCTCCCACTCCTTCGGAAGCTCAGAAGTCGGGGGGTATTTGCAGCAGGACAGCTCCAGTGTGATCTCAAAGCAGTTGGCCCACACGTAGTTGTAATCCTGCATCCCACCTGAGAAAAGGAGGCAGAGACATGTTCCAAGAGCAACGCACACACATCCCACCACAGGATGCTATTTCTCCTTGTCCTTCAGCCCCACTCAGCATCTCTCCAGGATGCTGTCCCAGCTCCAGAGTGAGCAGCCTGAGGACTAGAGTCAGGCCAGATTATGGTGACAGCCTGTGCTGTAACTGGAACACTGGGCCATTCAGATCAGCCACAGCCAGCTCAAAGTGACAGTCCCTTTGTCACACTGCTCCATCAGCTGAACTTGTCAGCACAGCTCTTGGGAATTCATACAGGTTCATTTTACATTTCAGACATGACAAACCCAGTGCCAGGGCAGACACACCAGACTCTGAACATTCCAGCAGCCAAGTCCTTCCCTGAGCGCTCTAAGCTACCTTCAGATTTGTGAGGTCTGCCTGCAAGAGAGGTTACTTCACTCAAAATGAGTTTGAGGTCTTTGATACAAAAGAACACCAGACTATCAGCTTGGGAGTTGGCAGCTCAAATCTGCACACTGGAATCAGTTTCAAGGACCACACAGTTGTTCTCCCAAAAGCCTCTTAGCAAAACTCTAGACAGGATGAGAACAATGCTTCCCCTTCTCTATTTCCTCAGCTGCTCTTTCCTTATCCGAAGCTCTGCACCTGAGAAAGGTCCACCTGAGAAATTTGTTCTTGGCCAAGTCACTGGCCTCCTCCTCTGTACAGCAGCAGTTTCAAATCAATTTAAGGACGTTGCAACACCCAGAGAGTTTGTTAGCTTAGTGGTAAACCAGCCAAACCTCAGTGAGCACCCTAAAACTGGAGTACACAGAGCTGTTTCCCAGTATTAAGCTCATCTTGCTGTTCTTGCCCTTCAGAGAAACCACAGGCATTGCTATGAATCAGAAAAGTCACCTTGTCCCAGCAAGTGTCCTGACCCCATATGCTGAAGTCTAAGTCCAGCCCTCAGCAAGCAAAGCTGTTCCTCAAACAGGACTGAATCACACCAGCAGGACTTGAGGACTGCAGGTATCAACATTCATGATCTTTAGTAAATGTTCAGCCCTCTAAACGTTACTGGGAGCTTTCAAGAGTAAAAAGGACATTCCAAAACCACCATATATCTGTGAAAGAGGTTTCAGAATCACCCTGCTAAACCCCACCACGTGACAGTAGCCAGATGACCACATGAAAGGATTTCTCCCAATCAGGCAGTTGTGTCAGTAAGGAAGACACACCACACTATTGTTTTTGTGTGCTGACAATGTCTTCTGGCTTACACAACCTTATTTAGATATAACACAGGCAGACTGGTGTGTCACAGGCTTGGCCACAGCTTCCTAGACATCTCCATCCCAACCTGCACAGCAGCGCCTGCCACGAGAGCCCTGAGACCTCCACACCAACAGAATAACTCCCATCAGTGTCACCTGGACACAGAGACCCAGAATTTCCTCTGGATGAGTTGAGGGAGTTGAACTGACTCTCAGAAGTCCCCCTGTCAGAGAACAGCAATGCATTGTCTCCACGGGAGGCAGACGCCAAGTCCAGGAGAAGGAAAGCAGAAAGCCTGTGGCACATGTCATGGCACCAGCCTGCAAGGCCCAAGCAAAAAGGTCTGTAAGAAATGCAGATTTTGTGCACCCATCCTTTGCTCAGCCCACTGAAGTGCTGCATTAATGCTGTGCCAATAGAGTTCATTTATTCTGAGCAGTTTCCTCATCATTCACAAGCCCCTTGAAGGGAAGGACCCTCCGTGGCACTGGGCCATTAACCAGCCAGGATGGATCAATATCCTGATGCCTGGCATTGGCAGGGGCTCTGTTAATGCATGCTCAGGAACAGGGGAAAAACAGCAGCCCTTGACCAAGCAGAGGAGACTTCTAACAGAAGTGCTGGCCCAAAAGGTCAGGGAGCACTGCCCTGAATTCAACAGCCCCACTGCAGCTGGGTAAAGCAGGGATGGACTGACAGCATGAAGCAGGATTTAGAACAGGCCCCTGGGAAGATGTGTGGGATGGTATCACAGCAAAGATGTCCCAGTTCCTCTCAGCACTCCCGGGAGTGTGCTGCAAAGGGAACGCAGAGCTTCCATTGTAACAAACCCAATGTGACTCACAGCCAGGAGAGCACCGCAGCTTGTGCATGGGCTGACATCAAAACAGGAAAGAGACTTTTCCATCCAGCACAGGGGGCCACAAAGTGCTGCAGGACTTTCTAACTCTCAAACTCAGTCCAAGGGGTTAGAAAAACAAGGCCTGTGAGTCTGATCCACCCTCAGCTTCATTCAGCTCCTGTTACCAGGAACAGGCATGCACAGCAGGCTGCTCTCTCACCAGTAAACACCACGCAGAGTGAAACGATTTGCCAGCCCATAACCATCTGCTCCTAGCAGGATGTTAATGCATTTGAAAACATCCATACGTAAACCAGAGCCATTATGAAACATATTTAGTGCTTCATCTGCCATTCAAGCAAATTTAGGACAGATGCTCGCCCATAATAGAGCAGCAACGGACTAAATTAGAGCTTGCTACATCAATTCTGGTAAAACTGTCTCTTGGAGAAAGTAGTCCACTGCATTCTTGAAAATTTGGATTGTATCCACTGCACATATTTGGCCTTCACATGGCTCTGTCGCAGAGCAGGACTGTTATTTTTACAGCATGTGGAATTACGTATTTTCCCACATACCATCTGCACAGCCTCCCCTGGCTATGCAGAGACCCAGAGGGATAAAAAGAGACCTGTACTCAGCCTGCCACTAGCAGGGCACTACATTCATGGAGCAGAGCAGAAAGTACACACCTGAGGTAGGAAACTGCCAGACTACAGTGCTTCTACTCTGTTTAGGTAATATCTGGGATAACCTGTTGGATTTACTTCTGCATTTTAATCACAGGGTGTCTTCTAGCCCACACTGTGAAAAGTTTCAGCCTCCCCATGAAGCACCATTCCCCTTTTTGTCAGTAAGCAGCTTAGTGTCACAGCAAGTCAGCCCCTGGCTGGTAGAAGGTCACAGAAAGGCTCAGAACAAACCTCTCTCTCCTGCTCTGACCCCCTCCCTGAGCATCAGGACTGCACTTCAGGCAGGGATCCCAGACCTCCTGCAGCACAAACACTGCAGAGCTCACACTGACAGGGCGGCCTCTGCTCCCTGCCAAGCTCAAACCAGGAGAATGCAGCTCTCTAGAGTCAAGCCTGAGGATCCAGATGCCATAAATACTCCACGTGCCAAGAGAAGCTTGCCAGGCCAGCCAAGAAGGACTCTATTTTCAAACTGCACTATGCAGAAAACTAATTCCAGCTCTCACTGGAGCAGACATCAGCAGATAAAGAACCTGCAGCTAAGTTAAAACAGAAAAGTGGTCACGTCTGCTCTGCAGAGGGAGCAGATGGCACCAAGCAATCTGGAGACATGACTCAATACGTGGCACAAGTTGCTGACTCTGCTCAGAACTGATTGTCTCATAGCATGGGACTGAGTGAGCACCAGCAGCAGCACCAAGCAGGCAGAGGAATGTTCTGGTCCATTAGTGTTCAATCATTAGAACTCAGAGGAGGTGAGGTTTGGGCCTCCAATTGCAGCAGCTGCATGACCCAGAGCAGCCCAGCCCAGCAGCCTTTTCTCAAAGAGAAGGGCAGAGTTGTCCCATGAGCTGCACCAGCACAGCACTGCCCAGCAGCTCATGCTAGATGTGAAAAGAGGCCTCAAACCACCAAGCCAATACTTTCCTCAAGAGGCAAAAATACTGCAGCAAGATTTTTACAAAAATACAAGCACATAAGTGCAGCAAATTGTGCATATCCCCAGAAAGACACGGCTGAGAGTTTCTGTGAGAGTTCACTCTGTGCAAGTGCCTTCTGCCATGCCCAGGAAATAGAGGCTACCACAGTGATGCACACTGTTCTCAGCACTCATTTTAACTGCTCTGAGCTGGATGCCACTAAAAGCTGGTTGGAAACTGAGTGTGGGTGGTAAGCACAGCCAGAAGAACCCAGCAAGCACACAGGTAACCTAAATCCACTTTCAACCTGAGAAGTGCCTCCCAGTAGATGCCAGAAACATCTCAAACACTTGGACATCAAAGAGTCAAACTAGCAAGGAAATAACTTTTAGAACGGGACTGCAAGCAAAAACAAACCTTCCAAGTCTGCCCACAAAACGTGCTCATGCTGAATTTAGTTTCTGATCCAGATCTCTTAACACAAAGGCAAAGCACATCCTGCCCACAGATAAGATGAGAGCAGTTTCTCAACTGCTCTCCATACCCCAGCCCAACTTTGCATGTATTCCCTTGGTCTGAACCAGCCACTTGGTAGTTAAAACCCCCAAAGGTTAAAAAGGAAGAGAAAGAGCATGCACACCAGAGATAGCCCCTAAAAAGCATCCCAGCCACCAACGTGCTTATCTACAGCAGCTGGAATGCAAGAGCCAAATTCAGCTGTCTGGCAGAGATCCATCTTTCTCTGTGCACACTTGACCTTAGCAATTACTCTCATGGTTTGTACTTGCCACCTCAGTCTGACACATGTAAGAGGCTGTTTGCAAACTCAAATGAAGTTAATGGAGTCTGGCACCAGCATAAAATAGAACTGGTAACTCCGGGATAACGAATCCCGTGGCAGTTTGCTCTCCAGCATGTTTGATTTCACATGATAAAATGTGGCAGGAAAATTTCCACCTGTTGAAACACTGTGTTCTCATTTCTTTGCTTTTCCTGGCTTTAGTTCAGTTGAAGCCTGCGGGAGTCTCTCCTGGCACAACCTGATCTGGAAGCCTCAAGCACGTGCCCCACAGCGCTCACAGAACCATGAGCTCTGGTTATCTACCTCTAGAGCTCAGCTTGGGGACTGGGATTTCCCCAGCCTCATTTCACCACACACTTCAATTCTGCAATCACTGGGAAAGGCCTCCTGATCCAAGCATGAGCCTCTGCAGGCCTTGGCACGGAGCTGAGCAACTTGGATGACTCAAAACAGCCTCTCCAATGGTTCTGCTGCTTCTGTCACACCACTTACAACTGAGTCCCCTCTGCCTGCTCTTCATCTACGTTAAAAATAAATGTTAAAACCTACAACCCCGAAGGGGTGAATTGACACATCAAATTACATGTGTGGTACTGGTCAGTTCACCCCTGCTCTCCCCAGGTTATATTTTACACTAATTCCTTGGCTCTGGGGGAACTGCTCCAAGGGCTGCTGTCACCCTCTGCATTGTTCCTCTCCAAGAGTCCACGTCAGTGCATCCTCCTTGCAATCTCTACCCGTGAGTTGCCTGCAGCCATCCATGCTGAGCCCGAGATTGTGGCCTGTCACCGAGAAAGGGTTTGTTTCTGCAGAGACTGGGTGCTGGAGGCTATTGGATAGATACAAACTGCAGCATCGGCAGCACAGAACAATCTGATCTGCAGTTCACACCTTTTTATTTCCTGTGAAAGGAAAATGTTGCCATTTCTTTGTCCTGCTGGCAGAGAAAAGGCAGCCTGGAAGGTTCACATATCAGTGCCACAGCCACCAAACAGCTCTCACAGAAAAGCAGGAGGATGAAAAAGTCAAAACTGCTGCTCTCTGGGGTCAAGGGAACACAGACCCAAAGCTCTGGAATAACTTTCCCCTCAGAGCACACCCAACCCACCCCATTACAAGGACAATAGACCTCAGAGCTGCAGTTAAGAAACCTCCCAACTGAGGTGTTTGCCGATAACAGCAGCCACCACAACAAGGCAGCACAGATCATCCAGGATATCCTGTTCCCTCACAAGCCAAGTCACCAGATTACACAAACTTTCCTCCTGCTGGATTTCTCACAGCAGCAGAATGAACCTTGAGCCAGCAAACACCAGGGCTGGTGTGCTCAGCAGGGTAGAGGGAAGGAGACAGCTAGTAGAGAAAGAGATCAAACCTCATCCTATTTGTAAACATCTTATTTGCCCAGTGAAATCCTGGGGAATGATTCAGCCACTGCTAAAAATCAAGCCTTCCTCTTCCAGCTCAGAGATTATGTGTTCAGGCCCTATAATGGATCCCTCTCCAGCCTTCCCAAGCAAGCTGGATGCAGGATTAACACAGGACTCTGCTGCAAAGCCCATGTTCCAGAAAGACACTGTCTTACTAGAAATAGTTAAGCCATAAGCTCTGAAGGATAAACAACATTGGCTGTCACTGCTTGCTCAGCACTTCTGCCATCATCCCTCAGCCACAGCACAAAGGAAAGAGCATCAAAGCAATGCAACTTCTTGAGATCATTTCTGCAACTTTTTTGTTGCGTTCTCACCACAGAAGTTCCTGCCCTGTCAGGCGAGGCTGTGCCTGCACAGCATCCAGCAAGGGGCCACAGCAATGGGGTAGCTAGGGAGCTCTCTTCTCCATGAGAGCTTCTCCTCACGTGAATTATTATTTAAATTTTCAACCAAACCAACACACACAGAGCAACTCACTGCATGGCTGAGCCAGGCTAGTAACCTCCACCCCACAGAGGGGTGGCACCAGGAGGTCATTTGCTCCTTTTCAGCTCACTGCCATGTGCAGCTGACTAATGGAGGGATCAGGAGCTCTCCTAGAGGCTCCAGCAGGGCAAAGTTCTGATCCCACCTCCCACACTGGTGGATGAGAACAGGACATGCAGGCTGTCACCCTCCACACAGGTTTAAAAGCACAGCAGTCCATGGAAAAGCTGCTGACCCCATTTCCAGCAAGAACACCCTGATTAGCTCAGACCATGCATCTAAATTTTACAGCAGGCTATTCTATAATCACAAAATTACAAGTTCAGGGGTTAAAAGACCTCTCACAGAACACTGGCATTGGTTTAATACCTTTAATCATCATTTCTTCTTTTTTTGTATCAAAATTTAGCAACCATGAAGAGACCTACAAGAGCTCATCTGGCAAATGAGGCCTCCCATGTGCAGGACCCTCCACCACCTAACAGGGTCAGGAAGAATCCTCCAGTTTGCTGTGATCTCTTCCCTACAAACACCTCCCAAGCTGTTACTCATCAGCTGGTGTTCCCATGATGCCACCTCTCTTCATTTCAAGCTGCTATAACACGTTCAAAGCTAAAAATATAATTTAACCCATGGTCCTTTCCTCTGCAACAATCACCACTTAGATGATTCTTAGGTGAGTTCTAGGTGAGCACAGCTTACCTTCTACATCATACCACTGGGCACCATTTGTGATGCCATCTGGGAAGGTCTCTCTCTCCTCTCCAGGGCAGTTGGGTTTGCCAGTTCTCATGATGGGGTGATGTGACGCATAAGCTTTTGCCAAATACCTGAAGACTTCATCATCAGCTGATTTACTGTAGACTCCTGTGGGACTGTGTGTGACAGAGTCATCGTAGGGGTAGCTTGCCACCACAGAGCCACCATGGAGATTGCCAGAGAGCAGAAACCTGGGGTTGGGAAGGAAAGGGAGGAAAAGTCATACTGGAAACAGTCCAACAGGAAGTTGGCTACAGCAACTATCCCAACCAGTTATTCTGCTGCTTTCCCACCCAAACCATGCTCTCAGGAGCCTCCAGGCTCTGATTTGGATTAATGAGGCAAATTGCACACACTGGAAGTGGAATCAATTGGACCCTGTTCCATCAGCAGGGAGCACACCCGGAGCTGCAGCAACACCAAGGTTACATTAACAGACATGCACCTGTCTGACACTGAGTCAGGTACTGTTGGGACACGACACCCTACCCTGGGAGACGTGTTCCAGCCTCCAACACAGCGAGCAGCATTGTCACAGGGACTGAACAGCGTCCAACTGGGAGCACAGTGGGGAAATCTGCAGGTTTTTGCAATAATCCAACTCTCAGGATGGGCTGAGTGGCTCCCCAAACTGACATCTGCCATTACTGGAGATAGAACAAGTTTTTTGCTGCAGCCTAAGACTGAGCCCCAAACTCAGTGACAGACAAGCAGTGCCCTGTGCACAAAGCCATGTACACAGCTCTTGTCAAGCTCTGAGTACACCTGGTATGTGCAACAGAATCAACTTACAAATAAAATCTGGACGTGAACAGAGCTGTTAAAATCCCAAGGCAGAAAATATAACATGGCATGCCCCATATCCCCTTTCAGTTTGATCACAGGCAGCACAAGCATTTCAATGAATCCCAAATGTAATTGTCTCTGTTCTTCCTCTTCCCACCACACACAGCACTGATAGGAAAAAGAGCTCTCTTGTGCATTTGCTCAAACTGGATTTGGTTTCCAAGCAGAGGTAATGTGACCAATACCTTTACCTTGCTTAAAATAGTGCACATAAATTGCATTACATCCACTATCTCCCTTTTTAATCAAACAGTTCTGTTTACCCATTCATTTTTCTATCAGCAATTATGTTAGTCTAACAATTACACCAGTATTAACTGGTGCTGCCAGGCAGAGGGACGCACAAAGCACCACGGTCTTCCTGCTTCACCCTGGCTACCAGCAAATCCCACCTCACATGCTAAGGGAAAAAAATAAAATAAAAAGCTCAAGTCGTTTTTAAAATTATATAAAGAACGCAAATAAGATTCCCTAGTAACTAATTTTGAATTGAACCAACTCTGCAGAGATTTCAGTGCAAAATGCTGCACCAGAGCTGTCCTAAAGGATTGTTAGAACAAGCAGTTACTAGTGAAGTTCCTGAAATTCCTCTGGAGCACCATCCCCATGGGCACTGCCAACCACCAAGTTTTAATAAAGATCACTTGTTCACACAGATTTTGTTTCCTAAACATGAGCAAACATTATATGGTGCTAAACCTTGTGTGTGTTGAAGTCAACCAACAGCCCTAGAGTGCACTGTAACCATCAGTAATCCCTTCTCCATCTCTTCCTATCCCTGTTTTGGGAAGAGGGCAACAGTTTGCTGCAGTGCGTTGCTGCTTTCTCTGCACAATTTCCCACACTTGGTTGCACTGACCTTTGTGGTGAGGACTTTACACAGTTCTCTGAAGAACACATGGCAAATGAAGAATCAGTGCCCAGCCTGGCCACAGCACTTTCTGGGGCTGCCCCAGACCCCCACACCAGAGCTGGGCTTTGAAGGCATCATCTCCCCTCCTGGGCTGCCCCCACTCCAGGCACAGCAGCTTCCTACTGTGCTACCTCTTAGGATAGGGAGAGCCAAACAGGTCAGCACGGATGCTCGAGGCTCCATCCCACGTGCTTCAACTGAACAGATGGGGAAGGCAGCTGTAGAAACAGGGCCTGTCTTTGGAAATGCTGCTGCATAGAGCATTATTGCTAAATCCAGAAAATTTCCCATTGAACATGAAGATAAGGGGAAGCCCTGTCCCACACAACTTTGTTAACATGGTCGTACACAGACCAGCTGCACACTTAACCCCAAAGATTTCCAGCATCCCACAGCTTGTGGAGAAAGGATTATTGGCCCTAAGAGCAAGACCCACTGACAAGCTCACAGCAAAGCAGGTGAAAAGTTTCCAGCCACAAACTCGGGGAGATGGGACATATGCAGATGGGCATGGAGGCCAGAACATCTGGGTGTGTGCAGGGCACAGGCTGTGCCCTACGGGGCTAGTGCAACTCCTTGCCGGTGCACAAAAACTGGGGCCACCAAATGCTCTGCACGATGGTCCCGGCGATGAAGAGCCGACGCAGGAAGGCAGGCTGGGGATAAATACGTGGGGAAATTACTTCTCCTTCCCCCCAGGCCCTGCTGAGAAACACTGGGAAGGACTGGAAGCTGGCTGACACCCCCGGGGAGCGAAGCCGAGGGTCTCCCATTCCCCGGAGCGGCGCGCCAGGCAGGGGGAACCGGGCAGCACTCACCTGTTGCGGCGCATCCACTCGATGAGCGCTTGCACCTCGGGCACGGGCTCCAGGTTGGGCTCGGCGTCCCCGAACTGGTCGGGGAAGCTGCGGTTGAGGTCGCGGCCGTGGCTGTTCTCCCGCCCGCTCTCGGCGCCGCCGCCGCCGCAGTCGCCTTCTCGGGCGCGCTCGAAGCCGTCGGGGTTGAGGCTGGGCAGCAGGTACAGGTCGGTGGTGTTGAGCAGGCGGACGATGCGCTCGTCGCCGCCGGCCCAGCCCTGCACCAGCTCCCAGGCCAGGCGCAGCAGCAGCGGTCGAGCCAGCGGCTCGTCCCCGTGCATGTTCCCCACCAGCTTCACCTGCGGCCGCCCGGGCAAGGCC
>VZTN01034694.1:115230-217204 GCA_013400515.1 Erpornis zantholeuca | reverse complement strand
GTGCTGGCCCGGTGCTGGCCCGGGCTCGGCCCCGCCGCGGGGCTCAGCGGGAGCGGAGCCGCTCGCCTTCCCCGCGGAGGGGGCTCCGAGAGCACGGGGGTTCCGTCCTCCCTCGGCAAAGCGGCCTTTGGCTCTCCGCGCTCGCTGTTTGCCCTCACGAACGCCCCCGCATGAGCTGTTCCACGGCGCTCACCGCTGCGGGAGAGGGTAATAACCCGACACGGAGTTCTTGCGCACAGGGGGACGAACAGCAGCACCGGCGATGCCCCGGTACCTCGGAGGGGTTACGAGAGGGCCCTCCTATCCAACGGATAAAGCCGGAACACCATGCAGGACCTGGGGAGGAAGGACGGGGTGGCCTTTGCCTGGGCACGGTGACAAGTTGTGGGTCACGGGACACGAGGTATTGCTCCTGGTGCCTCCGTCTTCCTGGCGGGAAGCGCATGTGGCCAGCCCGGAGTGAGCTGCCTGCTCAGATCGGACCTCTGGGGATTAAAGTCATTCTAACAGCGTGATGTTTGCTTTGCCTGTAGCTGTGACTGCAGAGCCATGAGCCTCAGAAGAGATACAAACAGTACTTTGGGGTTTCCTCCACCTAATTCTCTTTGTGAGATGATAAGGATTAAAGGCAGGACACCTTACTCTGCAAAAATCACCTTGCAATCCATAAAACAATGAAAGTCCACATCTCCGACAGAAGATTCCTGTCAATTCCTGTTTAACTTTAGAGTAGAATCTCATGTACACATCTGCTTCCCAGCTCTGGCATTTCCTGTTGGAGACACAAGCCCCAAATCTAGCACATAAAACTGATTTTCAGGGGAACCATCTGAAAGTATGACTCCTTCATCTCATGGCATTCCGGGATCCTTTGCGCAAGAGATCAGATGACACAAACCCGCGGGTGAGCCAAGCATGGTACAGCATCAGAAGGGCCCCGAGGAAAGGGAGAGTAAATTGGCTTCTCCTTCTTGCGGCTCATCTGCGCTGCACAATCATCAGGAGAGGAACAAGCAGGAAACAGGGAAACATCAAAAAGATGCTCCAGATCAAATGAAACTGGAGAAGCCAAAAGACCTTGGTCATCAGGATGTTCTTAACCCAAAATGGGAGAAGGAACGTCATGAGAGAATTTAGCTGTCTTGAAAGTGATCACCACTATATAGCTTTAAGTCCTCCGTCTACAAATGAATTGTCCTGGATTTACTCAGAGTAACTGAGCTCATTTCCCTTTTTAGCTGATAAAAGCCCAGTTGTCTGGAACTCCAACAGGCTGATTGTAAAAGCGTGTGGCAAAGGCTGATGAGTCACCAGCTCATTTGCTCAGCAGCCAGGAACAACAAACCCTTCACATTTCCTTGGGCCAGCCGAGGAGAGCTCTGACTTCCACATCCCTGGGTGAGCAAACACGCAGGCTGGGGACTGATCTGCCTCCTCCTCCTCTTCCTCCCTTTCCTTTTCCTCTCCCTCCTCCTCATCTCTGCCTCGTGCCAATGCTGTGGCACTCACAAAGGTGGTTACTCAGGAGCTGTGGCTTTTGCCTCCCCACACTCCACAGTGCTTCCAACCATGGAGCAGGAATGTGATTTTCTCCTGAAGATCAGCAGCAAATGGTTCCCCATGAACCGGAAAGATGGAGCAGCTCAGCCTTTGCAGATTCCTCGCAGAGGGAGCGAGGGACAACCCCACAGCAGGGAAGTTAAAGCTGCTAATACTGTTTGGCAGCACTTCACAAGATCAAATCAGCACTTGGTTTTCCAGCAGAGCACTTCCAAGAAATCCCACTGGTGATGAAAGTTCCTAGGTAGACATAAATATCTGAGGTCCAGGCTGTAGAGCAGCCACAGCAGAATACAGTCTTGAAAGAGAAGCAGCTCTGGGAATTCTGCTAAGGAACGTCCTGTACTGGCCACCAGCATGAAACAGGCACCGAGTGTAGCATCCTCCCCAGTGATGAGTGTGGCTTCAGCCTTCTGCAGGATTTACTGCCTCCGAGCTTCTGCCAAGGTGATCACAGGGATTTCATCCGATTTCCAGCGCTCCCAGGTGACTTTGCTCCCAGCCAGCTTCCCTGGGTGGGTACCCAGCAGGTGGCATCCACGTCCAACACTTGTGCTGGAGCCTCACCTTCCTGGAGAATTCTCTTCTGCTTTATTGATTCCCGGATCTGTCTCTTCATTAATGCCTATTTTTCATTTGAATTTATTTAAAAATTTCAAAGTACTCACTGGTTTAGTGCTTCTTTAACCTTATTGCTTCCCAAGGATAAAGTTCACTCATCATCCCTCTGCATTCAATGGCACAGCATGTGGCCTTTATATAAGGGCCTTTATACCATCCACCAGAAAATAGATTTACTAACAAATTTACAAAAAAAAATACCTGAGATCTGTCTGTCTCACCAGTGAGAAATATGTCCAGTCTAGGCTGGGAGAAATCAGGGCACATCACATCTCCATAATCTTTATGCTTGGGAAAAATAGGTTTTGTGGGAGGGAACAGGAGTAAGTTCAAGCAGCATTCCCTGACAGTCTTGCTTTCCAGCCCAGTTATCTGGCAAGGAGAGGCACTGGATTCGGGTGTTACAATCATCCTCCAACAATGGAAATGTTGCAAAATATGTAGCACCACATATTAAGAAGGGATTAGAAGTGGGGAACCACAAGGAGTTGAAAGACAGGAGCAGCCTTAGAGCAGAGCCTCAGGCACTGTTGCAGAAACATGTTTTCTGGAGCAGGATTACAGCCACGTTAGAGCCTTTGTTTGCTTGACAAAACCATAGATACAATCCTGGGTTTCCACACATCTATGCAGATCCTGCCATGCCCCTGATTCCAGGAGCAACCATCAGCCCTCACAACTCTGCTGAGTATGAATCAAGATCTCATCTGCCAGTGAGAGTGTGGGGGATTAGGAATTGTTCTCCCTGCTCCCACAGGCACTGACGAGATCCATGCAGAACCCAAACTGCTGGGAAGTTTGGAGTTGGAGGTTAAGAGACCCAATGGAAAAAGAAACTTCTGCTCAATCTCTATCACGTTCTAAATCTTCTCTTCTCAAGTATCTAAGGCTTGGATTACACCCAGGAATAGACTGGTGCTTATTAATTAATTCCTTTGAGGCTGTTCAGAGTCATATTTAACAAGAGTCTTATTCTGGGTTTGTTGGTCCAGCGTTGCCATAAGGATGACAAACAGGAACTGGTGTGGTGGATTACTGACTCAAGCTCATGGTCTGTCTAATCCAGCCTTGGCAGTGCAGATCCAAGTACCTCCAATGTGAGGGCTGGATCCTTTGCTGTGGAGAGTTATGGAGCACTTGCCTCCCTGAAGAGGTTCTTCCCAGTCTGAGTCATTAGTGGCTGCTTTACATTCTGGAACACGAGGTTTACATCCCTCCAAAACGTAATGGAAAGGTGGAGAACGCAACCCACAAAACTCTAGACCTCCGTAATTAGACACCCACAAGATTAATTACACCCTGTGTAAAAAGAAAAGTGTAAAAAGTCATTGCGAAAGTAATTCTTACCAGGTCTAAACAGCTGCCTTTCAGTGTCTCTGGTCAGGTAGCACCTTGATTTTCTCGTTTCTCTTCCTTCAGCAGATCCCGAAGCCCATTGCAAAAGAGGACACTGCCATTGCTCCAGAAGAACCTCAGCTCACCTCACTGCCTGTCATGGACCTGGCTGGGACAGAATTTGACCCAGGTCTCAGGTGGTGCTGGGCCTCACATCATAACAAACCCCCCACAGAACAGCTGTTGTCTGACAATCTTCTCTCGAACTCTCATTTCTGCATTAAAAGAAACACTCCCAAACTCCACTCTTTCCTTTTATACATCCTCATTTACTCTGAACAGCTCCTTCTTCTCCAGAGTGTCAATCAGTGCAGTGACCAGAGGGAGCACAGACTTCCCTGCACTCTCCTGCCTTTGGCTCACATTGTGGTGGGAGCACGTGAGCTGTCTCCCAGCCCATTCCTTTGAAGCCCTCTCTATTTCAACTCAGCTCAATTCCAAACCACGAAGACCACTTTATTCCTAGGAAGAATGTTTGGATTGAAGTTTGTACTGAACCATAAGCCAGCATTTAGTTGAATACTACAAGGTCAGGACAGTTTGGGAGACTGAGAACTCTCTCCTTAAGGGACTTTTGTACATATATACCTTTTAAACTGAGAATGATTCCCTGTTGGTTTTAAGAATAAACCCATAGACACAGAAAGAATTATATTAACACTCAAAGGTGACTCTTGGTTGCATCAGCCCCACAAATAAGCAGTGCTGTGTGCTCCTGTGCTGTGTGTGCAGCCCCAGAGCAGGAGCCCTCCCTGCCCAACTTTGTGCCACTGAGCTGGGACACGTTGTCCACAGGCAAAGAAAACACCAAGGACACATCCCAGACTCCTCCTGCTCATGAAATGCACTTTATGGCCCTGCTGAGCCCATTCCTGATGAGTGATGTGCCTGCAGGGACACTGGCAGCAGTGACAACACGTTTGAAGGCTGCAAGGACCCCGTGCTTTGTGTCCATGTCAGCGTCGCCCTGCTGAGCTACAAGCAGCACTCTCAGATTTCCACATAGCCAAGTGCTTCAGTTGTGCTCTGGGTGCTCACAGCCTGGGCACAGCTGTCCCAGCAGAGGGGACAGCTGGGACAGACCCCCTGGCTCTATGCTGGGGGCTGCCCGGGGCTGAGCTAAGCACAGGAGCAGCCTGGGGGTACACACTGGTGAGCAGGACAGTGTCTGCTCTCTCCTCTGCCAACATGCAGTTCAAAGTCTGAATCAGTGAATTTTCTCATTTTCCTCTCAAAGGAGGACATGGCAACAGAGCTTTGGGCAGAAAAGGACAAATCGGAGCCTACTCCTGCTCTAGGATAATCTAGGATAAAATCCCCGTGGCTTGAAACAGTGCTGTGAACACCCAGAAAGTTGGGGAGAAAAAGGTATTATTTTTGGCTGAAAGTCTTTATGGCTGATGCAGGAACTCTCTCATTAGTTACTCATTGCCTCGGCAAGTCTCATAAAACAGCCAGCAGAGCCCAGCAAATACTTTTCTTCAGTGTTCAGGGAGCTCAGAAATCCAGGAATTGAACGAGGCCTTGAACCCATTTTATGGACTTGCTTCTTACGAACTACCATAAAATATTAAAATTCAGACCATATAAATAAGGAGGGGAAAGAACTGAGCATTTCCCAGCAGAAGCAGCCTCTCCAGAGACTCATCCCAAGGTAAGTCCTGTGCTACCTGATCCAGACACGGGTTCCCCTGACTGACAGGTGACTCGAGACAACAAACTCATGTAATGGAGATTAGAGACATAAAACCCCCTTGAATCTGCTCTGAACTGGAAAATGCCCTGCAACAATCGACTCAGTTTATTCCCTGCTGTGAGGGCTCTCCCCAGGGTGTCTGATGGCAGCAGGGATTAACCCCTGTGAGCCCTGAGCAGAGGCAGCAGTGCTGAGATCGTTTGTCCAACAGAGCCAGCTGGGCCCCTCCGAGATGGCACAGAGACACAGCCTTGCCGTCCCCTACGGAGCACCCGCCCTTGCCATTTCCTTCCTGGCATGTGTGGCCACAGGTAAGCAATGGGAAAAAAAAAAAATCCCTCGTGGCTTTGTCCAAGCCCCATCACACCAACTATTGAAACTGCCCAGGGCTGGGTGATGTGCCACAGCAGCATCTCAGCTTTTGTGTGTTCTGGAGGTCACCCCCCGAGGACTGTCTGAAAACTGGTCTCTGATTTGAGAGTAGCAGAGAATGGAATGGAGAAACTTCAGTGTTTTCCAGCATTATTGCAGCAGGGATGATGAGGCCAGAGTTTCCACAGTCCAGCTCTAAGCAGTGAGAGGTGTGATAGCATTGGCCACCTGGGAACACCTTCAGATGGGGACCTTCAGACTTCTTTATATTCACAGGGCCTTAGTACCTTATATTCTGGGCTATATTTTAAATTCATTATTCTATGGCCCAGGCTGCAGTAGTGAGTTTCATCCCATTACAATAACTTATTTCCCACACTGGTTGTTCATTTAGTATGTCCTGAGGTTTGTACCTTTGACAAACTGCAGCTCTGCAACAGCCAGGATACAGCTGAAGGGCTGATTAACTAATTTATACTCCCAAGGGCATCCAACTCCAACTGAAAATCAGAGTATCAAACAGTGAGCACAGTGGTGCTGCAGCAGTGATGGGCAGCAGGAGGGCAATGGGATGGGAGTGACCTTTTGCTGGTTGTCACATGGTCACTCCTGGTTTCAGACATTTTGTTGTCACAGGCCAGGCCTTGGTGTTCTGGCAGTCAGCTGGAAAAGCCTGATTTTTATTTTAAATAACTGTGAAGGGAGCTTTGAGATGAAAAGAGCTCCTTGTCTCAAAAACTAACATTCCACCTGAAAACAGCTGTTAGATTGAAAACTGAAAGTCTCATGCCTCCTCCAAGGTCGAGGCCTGGAGAAGTGAGCAGGGCAGCTTTTGTGGGAAGAGTATGGCTCATGATGCTTAAATGCCCTTGTCCTCCTTCTGCAGGTTTGGAGCTGTCTGTAAATGACCACGCTGCTGACTTCACCCTATCTACAGAGCTTGGCCCTCCCATCTCCCTCTCGTGCCTCGTACACAACAGCAGCCAGGCCGAGGAGCTGCTCTGGTACCGGGGAGATGGGCAGGTGGGTCTGAAAGATGGCAATAGAGTGAACATCAGTAACATCTGCATATCCCCGGTAAACGAGTCCGACAATGGAGTCACCTTCACGTGCAAGCTGGCGCGGGACAAGTCTGTGCAGGTGTCTGTGATCCTGGATGTCAAGTGTGAGTTGCTGTGTGGATTTCTGTGTGGAGTGGCTGGGGTGGGATGGAGTCATGGGCCCAGCAGCTCTGTCTGGGCGGTGTTTTGCACCCTTGTACGCTGGCTTCACCAAGAAAAAATGCGTTTAGGAGGAGGTAACTCACGTGATAAGGCACTCCCTTCCCACAGTGGTGCTTATGGCCTGATCTAAGGCCTCTTTTATAGGAGTGGGTGGGCCCTAAAGAAAGATACTCTGGATATGTCCAGAATATCCACCTAGATTGTTTCCCAAGGATACAAGTCAGGGCAGAGGAAATACTGGAGTGACAGTCTCTGCCACTCATTGCCCTCCTCATTCCCAGGGACCAGGAAAGGCTGCACTACTGTGATGTGTTAGACCACTGAACAAGGAGCAAAAGGGATGTGAGAAGGGAACTTATTTTGTGTTAAATGGTGGGCATTCTACAAGCTCCTGAAAGGAGGCTGGAGCAAGGTGGGGTCAGTCTCTTCTCCCAGGTAACAAGTGATAAGAGGAAATAGCCTCAAATTGTGGCAGAGGAGGCTTGGATTGGGTATTAGGAAAAATTCCTTCACCAAAAGGGTCATCAAGCCCTGGGCAGCCAGCGGTGGAGCCACCATCCCTGCAGGGATTTAAAAGATGTGTAGATGTGGCACATGGGGACATGGTTTTATGGTGCCTGGACTCAATTTGAGAAGGCTTTTCCAACCCAAATGGTTCTGTGATTCTATGAGCAGCATCATTAGTGACCCATTAACTGCATTCCTGTGAACAGTTCCTCCACGGCTGAGTGGGGAGGAGACCCTCTATGTGGAGGAAGAGAAAGATGTTACTCTGACCTGCAACTCCAAATCCAACCCTCAAGCTCAAACCACCTGGTACAAGAACAACCAGAGCTTGACCCTGCAGCAAAATCATCACGAGCTGTACCAGACCAGTGAGATCTTTCGGCTCTCCATCAAAAAAGTGCAGAAGTCTGACAATGGGACCTACACCTGCGTGGTGCAATCACGCTTGGGAAATGGGACAAGGGATTTCCACCTCATAGTTGAAGGTAACGAGGCTGCTGCCAATCATTAAGCTTTACAAATAACTCTCTCTTCTCTTTTATAACGACAAAAATCCATTTATATTAAGAAGTGTAAGTGGAGTGTGGTAAATTCCCTGCATGGACTTCTGAGGGCACGGCAACAGCAAGGAGTTCTCCCTGCACCTGTGCCTGGGACCACAGCACCAGGAAGGGCCTCTCCTGCTCTACTTGTTATTCAAAAGCATTTGGCAGGTGTGACCTGGGGCAGGCTCATCCTGCTGTCACTCTTCCCACGCTGACAGGGCACACTCAAATGTGGTTTAAAGGACTTCAGGTCTTACTTGAAGCATCTTACTCTGACCACAGTATTCTGTCATGCCCAAAGAGCTGCTTAAGGCAAGAGGAGTTGTGCTCCAGAAGTGACTACAGGGGCTGGGTGTTCAGGGGTCAGAGAGGTGACTCTAAATGAGGTGACCAACCAGGCACCTATTTGCCACCTCTGTCCAGAGTCCTTTCATTTCTGCCCTCCTGGCACATGGAGGGAGTAATGTTACCTGTGTCTATGGTACCTCTGGATATCCTTATTTCTGAGCAAAACAGTGTCTGGGGATCTTCTTCAGGATCTGATGCTTCAATTCTTCTTCAGTTCACTAAAATACAGGCTCAGTCCACTTCTTTCCAGGGGACTAACACAGTCAGTCTGCAGAGAGCAGAGAGAGCAACAGTTAACTCAGCAGTGACAGCTGTGGGAAAAGAAATATGCCTTTCCACAGTCCTGTGAAATGTTCTGGGTTATGTGACTGCACTAATCTCTCACATATCCAACGTCTTCTTTCCTGACAGATAAAAAACCTGTTTTTCCCAAGGAGGCCGTTATTGCTGGTGTTGTGGTGGTTACAATCACAATACTTTTTGGAATTGTGGCTCGAAAAGATAAATTTTTTAAGGTATGGAAAGTTCTAGTCTCATAGGAAAAAAATAGTGTTGTTTGCTGTAGTGCCCTGATTTTTTCTGCCTTTTCTATTCTAGTTCATAGTGTTGTTTTTCACTGTTAGAAAACTGCTACAAACTACCTTCTGCTTTAGAATTACCAGTAGATAAATCAAGTATTAGATATTTAATGTGGAAGGCATTATGTACTTGCAATATTTGTAACAATATCCCCATGGCCAGGAAACGTGAAAGATAACAGGACTGTTTCTTCCTTTTCTTTTCAGTGCTTCAAGAAACCAAGTGAAACAGCTCTGTAAGTATTCAACTACTTATTCACACTTATTCCAAATGAATTCCTTCTTAAAAATTGGCAGAACCTGGAAAAGGGCACTCAGCATGAGAAACCCACCCAGCTCTTGCTGTGGCTAGTGACCATCAGCTCACACCTCCTGTCCCAGCAGAGAGAGGTCCCTGGGAACATGACAGGGCACACACAAATCCTGCTCTTCCCTGGCCATCCCAGGGCTCTGGCTGCCCCTGTGTGTAAGCACTGGAAGGGGAAAAAGCCCTAATGTCATATCCTCAGCCTGCTGACAGCTTTCTGGAGCTGAACACAGCCCAGATGAATTCAACTTACTTGTTTGGGTTTTTTTCCTAGGAGGTGATTTTTTGTTTCTTTTGTTCATTTTGGTGCAGGTAAAGAACACCCAGAAAACATCATTTCTAATGGTCAACCAAAGCCACTGTGTGAGGTGATGAGATAAAGCACTGAAACAAGTTTTTTGGGGTCAAGTTTAAATGTTTTTTCAAAATATAAGTGGTTCTTTGCATCTGTTGATTCTAACCCACTGCTTAGAGTGTCACAGCTGTTAGAACTGGTCACTGGGAACCTTTCCTTAGAGCACCATTGAGGCAGGTGGGCTGCATGAGATGATGCCAGCTCTTGCCCTCCATGCTTATTCCAACAAGGAATGCACATGCAGTCAGGCACGTGGGCTGTGGATCAGTTTACAGAGGATTCTCTACTGGACTGTGATGCTGATGCATGCGAACAAGGTGAGGTGTTGAGCTGACAGCTGTTGTCTCTCCTGCAGTGCCGTTCCACAGGGTGCTGGCGTGGTGGCCACCCAACTTCCTGCCCCTTCCCAATGATCCTGTAGGCATCTCAGCTTCTCTTGCCAGGGCAAAAGCTGCCTGGCACTCAGCACTGCTGTTGCACCTCCCGTCTCCGTGGCTGAGACAGACCCCAGGGCTTGGGGCAGCCCCAAGGGCTCGATGACACACAGTGAAGTTCCAGTGTGATTGCCCCAGAGCCGCAATGGGTGAAAAACCTCGCCATCCATCCCTTCCCCCAACAAATGTGCCACTCAAGCACTTTTCTCAAGGTCGTGGCAAGCTGTTGAGGCCTCATCATGCCTTGGAATAGTCCATTACTAGTACTGTCAATAAACACTGCGTGCTGTAAATCAATTTGAGACTGTGATGTAGCAATGCTCTTCTCAGAGAAGTGGGGCAGTTTCTCAAGAGGAAGATTCCAAACAGATCTGGAGTGAGATCCAGTGTCCTTGACTCACCCATGCTCAGGGAGGTCCCTCAAGGTGCCATAGCAGTGCCATGTCATGTTCCTGGGCTCTCGGCCACAACACCACCAGCTGTGGAGACCTATCCCAACCCCTCCCTGTTAATCTGCCGCAGCCCGGGGGGTGACACCGTGCGGGTAGAGCCGGGGACAGAGGGATGGGGATGCTCCGGCTGGGTGTCACTCAGCCGGGGGTGACAGCAGCCCTGCAGGGCCGAGCCTGTGCCACACACAGCCCCCGGCACCGACAGGAGCTTGTGCCACACACAGCCCCCGGCACCGACAGGAGCCTGTGCCACACACAGCCCCCGGCACGGAGAGGAGCCTGTGCCACACACAGCCCCCGGCACCGACAGGAGCTTGTGCCACACACAGCCCCCGGCACGGACAGGAGCTTGTGCCACACACAGCCCTCAGCACCGACGCTCCTCGAGGCGGGGAGGCCGCGGACTCCAGGCAGGGTGGAATGTTCTGGATGCGGGGTTGTGCGGATGTGAGGGGCCGGTGTGAGCGATGTGTGTGAGGGGTCCATGTGAGGGGTCGCTGTGAGGAGGCTGTGTGAGGGGCCAGTGAGAGGGCTCCGTGCGCTGTGAAGGGGCCGTGTGAGAGGTCGCTGTGAGGGGTACTCGTCAGGTATCGGTGTGAGGGCTCTCTGTGAAGGGTCTCTGTGAGAGGCCGCCCCACCGGCTCCCCCGCACTAAACGTGTCCCTCGCCTCTCGCCGTCCGCCCTCCCCTCGCCGCTCGCAATCCCCCTCGCCCCCGGCCGCGGCCCCGGGCCNGACGGGGGGGAAAATCTTGTCCATGGCGAGGAAGTGGGGGTCCCCATCGTTACCTTGCCAGTAGGTCGGGAGAGGGAAATTACCGGGGTGGGGAGGGGGTTACCGGCCCTTACCGGGGCTACGAGTTGGGTATGTAGTCTGGGGGGTGGGAGACTGGTGGTTACCTTAGCAATGGGTTGGGCGGCGGGGAATTACCGGGGCGGGGGGGAGCGGGGCGTTACCGGGACCTTAGCGGAGCTCCGGGCAGGGATAAGGTGCCCATTGTCGGGAGGGGGCGGGAGCCTCACCGCTACCTCAGCGGCGGGCGGGAGGGCATGTGCGTGATGCCGGGGGACCGGCGGTGACCCTGCCCCGGTGTCCCGCAGGGCTGAGCACGGAGAAGGCCGTCGCCTTCAGCCGGCGGCTGCGGGCCGAGCCGCAGTTCCTGCTGGCCCAGAACGTGGCGACATGCAACGACCCGCTGGAGGTGTGCCTGCAGCGGCAGGTGGTGCAGGACACCGTGCAGGTGTTCCAGCACGCCGTGCCCGCCGAGGGCAAGCCCGTCACCAACCAGAAGAACTCCGGTAAGGGCGGCCGGGGCCCGGGGCGGTGTTTGAGGGCTGACTCGTAACGCTGATTGTCCTCTTGGGAGCGGGCGCTGCTCCTGAGCCTTTTTGTCCGGGCTTCGGAGCAAAGTCGAATTCCTGCAGCATCCTCCTGAGTTAATAACACACTTGAAACTTGCAGCGTTTGCCTCTTTTTTCCCTTTCTGCATGGTGTAATTGAGATATGTGCTTGCAGTAAAAGATTTCAGAACTCCTTCAGAGCTTTTTGGTGTTGTAGAAGCCCAGCCAAAGGCTCGAGGCAGAACTGTGTCATGAATCTCGTGGTAAAATAAATTGTTGTGCAGCTCTTGAGCACAGGCGTTCCAGTTTAATTCGTGTTCCTTTGATCTCTCAGGGAGATGCTGGATCTTTTCCTGCCTCAACGCAATGCGTCTTCCTTTCATGAAGAAATACAACATTGAAGAGTTTGAGTTCAGCCAGTCCTATCTCTTTTTCTGGGATAAGGTACAGTCGTGCAGGTTGTTGTAGGATTGCTTATGCAATCAGGTGTTAGTGTTGGGACAGAACTTCTTTCAGGATGGATTGTTTTAACATGCAGGAGAAGAAACTTCAAAAGTTCTTTGAAAATGTGTTTTAAATGCAGGTTGAGCAAAGTGGGACTTTCAGCTTGAGAAGAAAGTTGTCAACATGTTGATGTTTTGGAATAGTGAAAGTCTTTTTTTTCCCCAGGAGTTCTGTATATTTCAGAGGTTATTTGCTGGAGGTTCAGGGGAAACATGACTGTAGCTCTGAGGTTTCAGTTGTGCTTGTGACCTGGTGGGTGAGCTGTGTGCCTGCTTTTCCCCCTAAGGGAAATCAAGCAAATCTAGTACTAGTTTGGGCTAGGCTTCATTGCATAACTTCTGCTTCACATTTCCTGTTCCCCTACCCTCAAGCTCTGTGCTAACTCACTCCTAAGTATTTTGTCTGTAACAAAGAATTTTATAGGGCAGCCCCTGGAATGCTGGAGGGGAAAATGAGCACTTCATTGGATGAGCAGAAAAGTGGCTTCATCTATTCTGTACTGCAAAGAATTCAGCAATTCATTAATGCATCATATGTCAGACTTAAAAGGGTTTGTTTTTATTTAATCTGTGTGTTTCAGGTTGAGCGTTGTTACTACTTTTTAAATGCCTTTGTGGAAACAGCTCAGAAAAAGGAGCCAGTGGAAGGAAGGCTGGTGCAGTTCCTGCTCTCCAACCCCACGAATGATGGTGGACAGTGGGATATGCTGGTTAACATTATTGGTGAGAGAACTGGGCACCAGGAGCCCTTCCTGAAACTGCAGCCTGGTTTGAGAAGTGGGGAAGGGAATAGAATAAGAAATGGAGTTTGAGACCTGGGATTTGGCTAAGGCACATGATGCCATTAACCACTGTATTTTTTTTTTTTTAATCAAAGACCTTTTTTGGCCATATTATAAATATTAGGCTTAAATCTTGTCAGGTATCACTTTTGCATATTCCTGCTGATGATAAAAGTTCAGAAGATGAACAAATAATTAGATACCCCTGACTTCCCATTTAATAAAAAGGTTCAATTCCCTTTTCCTTCAGTCATCAACTCAACCTCTTTTATTTATATCCATGTACACAATATTTAGGGCACATGGTAAGGAAAAAGCCACTGCTAGACATGGGTGTGTCTACAAAGCAGGAGCAAAACTACTTGGAATTGCAGCCTGAAGTTGGTATAAAGATCAGTGAGAGGGAATTGATGTGGAATGTGGCAGTGCTGGTCTTACAAAGCTCCAGCAGAAATGGGATCTGCTGCTGGAGATACTTAATTACACCAGCACTTGATTCATTTGCGTTGTGAAACAATGTGACACCTTTGTAAATCAACAAGCCAATAATACAAATTTAGAATCACAAAAGGAATTCGTTTCTTTGAAGCCCTGGAGGTTCCTTTTTTCCTCATCCCATTGCTATAAATACTTAATCAGGGCAGAGATTTTGGCTGCTGCTGTTACATCCAGAGCCTTGCATGGCAAGATCTGAGAGTGGTACTGTAATGCAGGAAGCCATTGAGCTGCTGCTGGTGTTCTACAAATGTTGAGGAGGAAAGGAGGTTGGGAAGTCAGTTTTAACCTTAGATAAACTACATGCAGTGATTTGTAGGAGGCCCAGTTCTTTAGAGGGCATTTCTAGAGATTAATTTTAAAGTAATCAAGTTTTTTTTTTTCCCCAGGACTTCCTAATTAATTCAGAACTTTTAAATGTTGAGTTAAATGATACTGAGCACGTCAGGGATTCCATGTTCTGGGATCCCAGTGGAATGCAGATCAGAGGTCAAGATTCAGTCACAAATTAAAATGTGAACTTTGGGTACTTGTAACCTTTAAATAAAAGCCTTTCCCTTATAGTCTCTGCACAAACCCGAGCTCTCTTTATCTTTCATGTGGGTATAAGCAGAAGAAGGAGCATGTGAAAAAGCCAATTGTTAACCTGTAGTTTTATTTCTTTTAGAGAAGTATGGTGTTGTCCCCAAGAAATACTTCCCAGAGTCTCATACCACAGAGGCTACTAGGAGGATGAATGAGATCTTGAATCATAAGGTAAAATTGATTTAGATGATATAAGTTAGGGGAGGCCATGGGGATGAACCTGCTCCAAATGTTCCTAACCACCTTTTCCTTACTGACCAAAGTGTTAAGTGCATCTCAGCAACTGAAATTTATTTACAAGCAGCCTGAAGTCTCAGCAGAGTCTGATGTTGATCTTGAAATATGGAGCAGGAAGGTGAAAGATGTCCATTGTCAGGCTTCAGTAGCTTGCAAATACCTCTGGTGGTTTTAGCAGCAGTTATTCCTAATCCTCAGATTTCCAAGGAAGTTAATTCTTGACATGTGGCTGCTTAAATCTGTTTCTGCAAAACCAGCACATGCTGTCTAGGTGTCTTTTTTCCACCCTTTCAGTATCTCATCTCCATATGTGCCAAGGTTCCTAGAGGTGGCTGCCAAATGTGGTGAAAAAGATGGAGGAAAAAATGTATTTTAAAAACACTGCATGTTAAAAATCAGCTTTCAGTATAGAAGTGCACAGCTTTGTCTGAAGGAAGGTGTGAACTCACTCCCTGAACTGCAGAAATGAATTTGCCTGGGGAGATGCTGGTGTAGGTAGCTAGATGAAAAAGGCAATTAAAGCATTTTTTACAGTTTGCTATATTTTTTCCGGTTCATATGCTGCATGCTCAGGGAAGACTGCCTGCTGAAATCCACATAAAAAATGCAAAATATGTGCTGGAATGAGCTTGGACATAATAAATGTTGTTAATGTTGTTGTGATCCTGAGCATGGCAAAGCAGCTGGTCCTGAGGGAGCCCCATCACTGTTCCTGGCCTTATGGATGGTGACACTAATGGGGAGCTTGTGCTGCTCTGACTGCAGCTGTGCATGCAGAGGGGAAATGCCCCTTTCTTTTCATCAGCCAGGAGATCAATTATGCATTAGAATTGCAAAATAAATGTGACAGCATGAAGAAAGTGTGTTCTGTGGGTCACAGAGGTGCTGGCTTGTGTGGATGTTGTGGCATCACTTATGGGACTGAGAGAAATGAAGCCTTAAGAGCTTAATGGCTGCAAGCCTCACATCAGTGGTTGGAAATGGTAATTGAATTGTGACTATTCGTTAATTTTTTGGTGATATTTTACTTTAACAGCATTCAATTATCTTGTTATTTTTTAATGAATCAATCTCTAACAAAGCTTCTGGAAGGTATTTTCATTTTGAAAACAAGGTATGAAGAGTTAAATAGGTGTTTGAAACAACCAAATGGGAAATCCTGAAGCTGATCAGGTGACATCTTTCATACCCTTTATAACAAAGTGACTTTCTCTTTAAACAGATGAGAGAATACTGTTTGAGGCTAAGAAATATGGTGGAAAGTGGAGGAAGCAAAGGAGAACTTTGTGCTGCCATGGACATGATGATAGAAGAGGTAAATAAACTGGTGTGACTTGAATCTTGGAACACAGGGCTGGAATGGATGGGATTTCTTACTTTTGTTCTGTAGCTACTGGATCAGCCAAAACAAGTGCCTCTTGTTGCTTAACAAAGTGCTCTTGGAGCTGTCCAAGTGAATTTGTTTTGCAGTGGTTTGTTGCTTACCTCATTCTGAGTTTTTCTAATCCTTTCAGACAAATATTTTTGAATCCACAGATTTCAGAATGATGATATTTTACAGACATCTGCCCCTTGCTGCAGGAAAAGCAGCATTTTGTCTCTTGAGAGATCAAAACATTGGCCTGTCAGGCTCTTGTAAATAACAGAAAAGGTTGAAATTTGCATCCTGATGGCTTTGAATGCAAATCTTGCAGCACAAGTGCTGTGCAAGAATTCCCCACAAGAGAGCAGAAAAGAACCACAAAAGGGAGGTGTCTGCACCAGGCTGAGTCCAGCTGAGCTCTGATCCTGGGGGGCAGCAGAGGAATGAATTTGCAGCATGGTTTTGGCTATGAATTGCCTCCATCACTGTCAGTGTGTCTGTAGTGCCTGAACCTCCTCCTGCTCACACAAACTCACATCATTTTTCTCATTCTGGGCTGCTCATACTTGATTCTTAAACTGCCAAAATGATCTTAAACTTGAGGCTGTTTCAGTGCAACCAAGTGCTTGCATTTTTTAAAAAATACGTATTTAATTTATTTCTCAAACATACAGTGCCAGGTGACCCAGTGGTTAAATGTATGTCTTTAGATGAGTCAAGAAATCAAATGTTTTGATGGTGTGTGTTTATTTTTTCTGCAATCCAGCAAACATCACTGTTAGGCAGAACCTACCTTGGGCTATCTCTGTAAACCTTTAGGCAGTTCCATATTGATTAATGTGTTGGTTTGGGTTTTGGAAATTCATCTTTGCACTTCATGTAAAATTCTGTAGCTTCTTTTTATCTAATTTTAAGGTTAAAAGAAGAAAACTGATTTGTGTTCCTTGGGTTTCATCAGAACTGTTGTGAAAATTCAGAATGCTGCTTTGAGCCTACCCCAGAATGTTGCCAACCAGCCCTTAGTTCAGAGGTGAATTAATGCCACTTAAATGCAGTGTGTGTCCAAAAGCCCTTGGGGATTCTCCAGCAGACATCAAAAGCTTCCTAGAGATGGTCATTCTTAGGGCAGTGACACACAGTTCACTGCTAAATGTTTCTTCATTTATGTAGAGCCTCTTGCCCTCTGACAAGAGATCTTGGAATTGACATTAAAGGTTCTTAACTGATTGCAGTTTGTTCTGTAAAAGGTTGTGCTTAGTTCTCTGCTGTTAACACAGCATTTTCTCCTGCAGCAGTAAGGTGGTTTACATGTGTTTGGATGTGTATGAGTGGTATTGCCTCTGAATTTTTGTGGCAAAGCAGAGCTTGGTTTTGTTCTGGGAGATTCTATTGCATAGCAAATCTTGGTTTTCTCCTGCTGGGAGCAGCACTCGAGCTGAAATGGGGTGGTTGTCCTGGAACACAGGATTAAATATTCACTCCAAAACTGTATAAACATTCTTATTAAACATTCTTATCAAACCAGAGCACAGCAGGTCAGAAGCTGCAATCAGTGCAGTTCATGTGATAGAATTTTTCTTCCTTTACTGTTCTCCTTTGTAGACTCTTCCTTATCAGGAGTGTCCTCCTTTTCCCCTCCTCATTCATTTTGGGGTTTAGCACAAGGCACTGTATTTTTGCCTTATCTGGATTCTAGCTGTCACTAGGGCAATGTAAGTCACCTTTTAGTTTAAATATGCTTATTTTATTTATTGATAGAGGAAGCTTATGAGATATGAAGAGAGGGCCTGAGTTGGGTGTGGTGGCAAAACAATTGAGGGAGGCCATTCCAGGCTCCAGTGCCTCTGTTCACTGGAGACTTCTGTCTCCATCATTTTCCTTCCCCTGGCTGGAGCCCATTTGGTCACTGCTCTCCTTTTAGGTATTTTTCTTGCTTATTTTGTGTTCATGGCCTCATCTCTCAGCACTTGTGGTTATCTGAGGTAATGTGGGTGTAGCCACAGCAAATGGTACCTTTTGTGTAGTCTGTGCAAAATTAAATATTTATAGTAGTTCAGGGGTTTACATTTGCTCTTTACCATATTTATTGAGAAATGTATGAGTTCCTGCAGTAGAAGCCTTATGCTCACACTCTTGTTTCAACCTGTAATTAATCTTCTCACTTGTTTTCTTAAATTGCTTGGAGCAAGAACTCTTGTATTTAGCAGGAGTTGCATTCCTTTTGCTGTCAGCACAAAGAGCACATTAACATAAAGCCAGCTCTTATGGAACTTTAGGATCAGCTCCAGAAAGAGTTAAATCAGCTTTGGGAGAGGTATTGTGTCTACTCTGCTGTGCAGTTGTGAAGGCTGCCAGGCTGGGAAAGCTGGCACAGACCACAGGAGCTGGATCCCAGTGAGAAGGTGCAGCTGAGATTTGATTCCCTCTCCTCTTATTTTAAATAACCTGATGGTTCCTTGCAAGGAAGAGGCTTGTCTTGTGCTCAGGACATGGACAGAGCTGAAGATCAGTGTCAGCTGAAATAAAACAGATTCAAACCTGTTTAACTGTGATTAAATTCCCTGTCCCCAGAGTACCTGTGGCAGGTCCTGCTCAGTATCTCTAAAGACATTCATGTGGTTACACTGCCAGTGTTGGCACATTTTCTGATAAACCCTGTGAGAAAGTGCAGTAGTGGTTCTGAGGTGCAGTTTTATATTCTGATTTACAGGGAGGCTGATGACTTGAAATCTGGTCAACTTTTTGTGCTAAAAATGCAAAGATAGCTGCCAGCTGCAAAGGATGTCACAGGCAGCAGGCAGGGAGCTGGAATTAAATTGCATAACCTGCCAGCTCAGCCCTAAACAGAGATATTGTTAAATGTATTAAAACAGATGAGGAGATTATTCTGGGCTTTTAAAAAGAAGCAAAGGCCCATCTTTGAAATCCAAATGAACATTACAGTAAAAAATGAATTAGTACAGGGGAAACACTGGGATAAAATGCCTATGTTAAAAGGTCTGGTTTTTCTCTGCACAGGGCAAAGCACCTGGTAATGCTGAATGCTTTTGAGAATCAATTTGATAAAGTTTCTCTTGCAGTGTTGGAGGAGCTTCAGAATTACTTATGAAATGTTGTAGTGAGGGTGCGAAGTGTCTTGGTTTTTGCTTTGGGCTTATGCATTCCTAGGATAACCTGGAAATTTGTAAACTTCTGTTTTGCCTGGTGGTTTACCTGAAAACATGCAGTGTGAGAGTGAAGAGAGAAGCTCTGTTGTTTTTTCCTGAGGCCTTTCAGATTGGTTTTGAACTGCTGAAACACCCAGATTTCAAGGGCCAAATGCAGATAATGGATGTGTGTGTTTATTCCTGTGTTCCAAGGTGCCCGTTAAGATCCCCTTTCTCCAGCTGCTTCTCACATGGAGAAATCCATCCTCCAGTGGCATTGCTGTGGTAGGAGAGGCACACCTGCATGTCACAGCAGGCTCACAGCTGTTTGCTTCTCTGGGCAGGTATTCAGAATAGTGAGCACTTGCCTGGGCAGCCCTCCGGAGACTTTCTGCTGGGAGTTCCGGGATAAGGAGAAGAACTACCACAAATATGGCCCCATGACCCCGGTGCAGTTCTACAACGAGCATGTGAAGCCTTACTTCAACATGGAGGACAAGGTTGGGGATGCTGAAAGCTTTCCAAGGCCTTTTTTTGCTGCTAAACCACTCATTTTCCACTGTTGCCAGTGTCTGTTCCCCCTGTAACTGCAGCACACGGGATGGGCACTGCTTGCCCAAGCCAGAGACAGCTCTGGTGTTTATCCTCCCTGTTGTGCTGTTGGTGCTCTACCCTTTGGTTATCTGGGATCTTGTGTTGCAGTCCAGGATGGTTTTGTAATGATCAAATATGCAATGATCTAATCAGTTGTAATATGTCATAATGCAGGCATTAGAGAAGGAATAACATACAGAGCTGCTCTGCCACAGTTACGAGGTGAACTTGTGAAACAAAACCAAGAAACCCCAACAAACACAACCTTAAAAAACCTCTTACTTCAGCCAAGTGGCTTGTTTGCTAATGGGGCAGAGAGCTGGCTGGGACAAAAGCCATTCCCTGAAATCTAGATCCACTCATCAGAGATTTCAGTTATGCTGCACCTTATTTTATGACATCCTTGTTTTTGGCAGATTTGTCTAGTGAACGATCCTCGACCCCAGAACCCCTACAACAGGCTCTACACAGTGGAGTACCTGGGCAACATGGCTGGAGGGAGGAAAACTCTCTACAACAACCAGCCCGTGGAGGTCTTGAAGAAATTGGCTGCAGCATCTATTAAGGATGGCGAGGTGGGTTTGGTTTCTCTTTGTGGATGGCACAGCACAGCCCATGCCACATAAAATTCCTGGGATGTGGCCCAGATGTGACCCTTCCTTCTCTTTGCAGGCTGTGTGGTTTGGCTGTGACGTGGCAAAGCACTTCTATGGCAAGCTGGGAATCAATGACCTGAATATGTGAGTAGAGAATCAAACCAGAATGTCATTTGGGATACTCAGTGGGGACATGATCAGTTCTTTAGCTGCTTAAGGAACTGATTTGTACATACTTTGGGTTATATACCCCAAAAGACTATATTTAAGTAATTCAGCAGCAGCAGAATTTCTTTTTTACTTGCTAATTTTATCTGAATGCTTTAAAGATGCACTATGAGTAGTTGTTAAATATTCTTACTTATTTAAGCATCTAATATATGGTGAGAGAAACTCCTAAAGGAATCAGTTTTTGCTTTTATTCTGGTTTAAAATTAAAATTGGTTGAACTTGTATGCCTGCCCACTGTCCTGGCACAGGGCAGTCTCCTGATTCCCTGATTCAGTCAGAACTCTCCCTGCATCCTTTCTCATGAGGCTTATTTGTCTTTCTGCTAGATTTAATCATGAGCTGGTGTTTGGTGTCTCCATCAAGAACATGAACAAAGCAGAACGATTGATCTTTGGGGAATCCCTGATGACCCATGCCATGGTCCTGACAGCTGTCACTGAGAAGGTAGAGTCTCCCTCCTGGAGTTCTGGTGCTGGCATGGGTGTGTTGGAATATCCTGGCACCTTCTTTGTGTCTTGGGCTCACTCACACTTTGCCATAACCCCCTGGTGCACAAGGCCTGCTTGTTTATTCCCTTTGTGTTGTTTGTGTCTGAGTGTTCAGAACTATAAATATTTAACGAGGAGGGAAGAATTTTAGACATGCCAAAGCACTTCTTTCCTTTTACCCACAAACTTTCACTGGAGGACCACTGCAGGGTTAGTCCAGTCTGGAGTAGAGCCTGCAGCTCCCTGGCATGAGATCTCTCTGACCTCTGCTAGGGAAGGGAAATGGTCTCCAGCACAGCTCTGTGGCACACAGGCTGAGATGAATCCAATCCTGGCACCATAACAAAGCCCTTAATGAAGTAAAAAGAACCATGTAGAAACTTCCAGCTCAGGGTTATCTGCAAAGTTGATGTTTCCATTTCTCTCCAGAAGTTGTCATTATTAAAGCTGCTTTGAAGTGATCTCTTCCTGTCCAGCTTGACCTTGGCTTGAGAAGTAACAGCTTGCACAGCACTGAACAAGTTTGCCTGAGCTGTGGAGTTTTGAGATTTGAGATGGAACTGCTGAGTCATAAGAATGTTCCAAGTTACTTTGTATAACTCAATATAATTTTTTCCTGTTTTCTGCATTCTGAGCTCTTAACACTTCCATTGTGTATCAGATTGTATGAACACTTCTTTAAATATCTAACTGAAAAACAGGGAAAACTTTGTGGTTGGTTCTTAAAAACCTTAACTTAGAGGGGCTTTGATAAGCTGAGTTGTAAAATGTAGTATTTTGGATTTACTTACTTTTTTATAAAAAGGCTCTGAAGATTTAAAAAACCCTATTACAATTTTACAACCTCAAAAATACAACCTCAAAAATTGATGTGGATTAAATGCACCTTTTGGTTAAAAAGTCATTCTACATGAATGTGTTCCTCCCAGTTTCTCTCTGGGAGTATCTAGAGTTGACAGCCTTGGTCTGGGAGCTCTCGAGTGTCTTATCTTAAGGACTTCTCTCTCTTTTCAAGGGAGAATAGAAGCATTACAACAATATTCCATTGAGTATTAAAAATGGATTCATGGGCTTTTTTCGGGTTAGTTTTTTATATTTTGGGTTAGCCCCTTTTTGGGTTAGTTTTTTGTATTAAAACATTTTAACTGCCCAGCACCAGACTTGGAGCTGTGTCCTTCAGCTGGATTCTTCAAGGGTTTGCATGTGCTCTTACTAATGCTGTTCTGAATTGTGACAGTTCCTTGTTCCTTTCCTCTGATTCCCAGTTCAGGCAAGTTGTGCATCCTGTATTTAATTTCCCCTATGCCCTGATGGGGGATAGGGACAGCAGCTTAAATTCTGTAAGTCAGTTAAGCCCAAACTACAATTAAGTTAAATTTCATTTTCCTGATAAAATAAATCTTGATCACAGGCTCTTCACCACATTTCCTCGTATTTTATCTAAGTAGGTAGATGAGTATTTTAGAAAATAGTTTCTCCAGGCATTAACAAGAAATCATTGGGACTCTCAGGAGTGGAGCTCTCTGTATTCCTGTGCTGGATGTGGAAGGGTTGGCTGCTCACATGTGGCCTCTCCTTCACCACTGAATGTCATGGGCTTGTTTTGTCACAGGATGGGCAAGAAGATGCATTTGAAAAATGGAGAGTGGAAAACTCCTGGGGTGAAGACCGTGGCAATAAAGGTAATTTATAGTCATGGGAACAGAAAGCTGAATGTTTGGAAATAAAGATGTGGAAGGGACAATCCAATAACCAAACTGGTTTGGCTATGGAAGGCATGGGAAGATACCAGTAGACTTCATCAAAAGCTCCTATTTTATCAAAGCTTCATTCCTTCATTATCAATTTTTGTTAAGGTTGTTCAGCTTATTGCAGGGAACTGCTGATACCCTTAAGCCTTGATATCAGTTTGCTGTTGATCCCAAGTAAATTCCCAGCCATTATCCCTGCCAAAAACCCCAGCAGCTGCAGGAGTTTGCAGCTGCTCTGACAGGCACTGGGACACAAAATCCAGTGTGTTTCTGCTTGTGCTGGGGTTTCTCCATGAACTTGTTTTCCTGTTGCTTCTGTCCCAGCTGCCCTGTTGGGGCATGTTGGGAAGGCTCTGAGGGCTGTGCCAGGGCCCTGTGCCAGCCTGGTGTGGCACCTGGCAGCAGCTGGACACAACCCTGAGCTGCTGCTTGGAGCTGGTTTAGGAAATTGCTTCCAGTAGCTTCCCTGCTCATGGAAACTGGGAATGACTACAGAGTATTTCTCTGGGGGGCTGCTCTGAGCTCCCCCTGGGTGAGTGGGGCTGGTGGTGTCAGAGCATCCCTGCTTTGCCCTGCCAAGGTCAGGCAGCTTTTCCTACGTGGAGGGGAACTCTGTGAGTTTTGTCATCTCCTGAGTGAGACAGGCCGGATGTGGGCTCAGCTGTGGCACACCCTCAGTGGTGAGTGTGCCAGGACAGACTCTGTGTCCCAGGGAAGAACAGTCATTGCTGGCCATATTTTTCTGCTGCACTTTAATCCTAATGTTTTGCTTGTAAAATTTGGTGTGACAGAACTTTCCCATGATGTCTTGGTTTTCTTTTGGGAATAGACTATTTTTGGAGAATTCTGTTTTAGGATGTGGTCTTATTTAAAAGCTTTTTGATAACATGAACAACTCAGGAAAACACAGAATATTCTTGGGAAAGTGTCTTAATTTATGTTGTGGCCTCTTGGTCTTGCAGTAGTTTCTGTTCTGAGTTAACTGTATCCATTTGCAGCAAAGTATTCCAATACAAATCTTCAGTCTTGACAAAACAAAACTGGTGACATTCAGCCTGCAAGGCTCAGCAATATGACAGTAGTAAAATGTTCTTTGGAATGTGTAAAGAAGCCAAATCAATGCTGAGGTCACATCAAAAGCACAGGACAGCAGCTGAACCCTGACACTGCTGCAAGTGGTGCCTTTGGGCTGGGACTGAGCTGTGGCACTTCTGTGCTGCAGCATCCAAATGCACCCTCAAGAAGTTCTAGAGCCAGTCAGAGGAGCTGGTGGTTCCTTTGAAATTAAAAAGAACCCCAGAGTGACTTGAGTAAACCCTGCCCTACCTTGTCCCCATGGCAGCTGAGTGGACTTTGCAGGGTGAGTCACTGTCCCTTACCTGCTTTGTACCAGAGGATATCATGGAAAGTCTTGCTCCCTGATTTTGCTTTCTTTTGCTCAGGGAGTTGCCTGGAAGAGTGCCTTGACAGAAAATCCCATCAGAAGTAGGAAGCTTGACTCTGTTTCAGACTGCTTTTTTTTCAGGGAGGTGAATCCCTGAATTATTTTCTTGGGTAGGACCAAACAAGCTGTTCTGGATCAAAAGGCAGTTGGACATGTCCTCCAGGGCTCCTTCCAAACACTAGAAGAGGTAACTGTCACAGAATCATTTAAGTTGGAAAAGTCCTTTTAAGGTCCAAAAGAGTCCAGCTGTTCACCAAGTCCCCACTGAATCATGTCCCCAAATGTCACATCTGCACATCATTTAAATCCCTTCAGGGACTGTGACTCAACTTGCTGGGGTTTCTTCTCCTTCCTGCCCTTTCACTCTTCAGTGCCCAGTAGTAGCTGGTGTAGGAGGGTGAGGACTCAGATTTTCTCTGAGCTGTCTTGCTGTGCTGCTGAGTCTGTGTCTCACTGTGATAAGAGTTAAGATTTTTATCTTATCTGCCTCGTTAAGGAATTGGGAAGCCGTGCTTGGGTAAGTCCAGCCCAAGAAACCAGAGTCCACATCAGCAGGGTCAGCCAAGAATGATGCTAAACTTGGCACATCCCAGCTGGGTGTGGGGGAGACGAGTAAGCCCCAGCTCCCAGGATTTCTTGGACAGGGTGGTGAAGGGTCCAGCCTGCAACAAAACCCCAGGGACTGGTCTTGAGTCATTAAAAAATGAGCAAACAAATGACTTTTTTGGGGTGGAAGGAACTGTGTGTTTTCATGTGGGGTTCCCTGTTGTTCCAAGTATGGTTCAAGGTGCCAGGTGCCACCTGTTTCCTCTGGCTGGACTGGTGCAAGACTGGAAACATTGGGACTCCTGGTTTGGGAATTTTGGGATGGAGTCAGTTGTATGTTCACACTCCAGAGGGGGCAGAAATCTTGTGGTAGTGCTTGTCCTGGAGAAAGGGAACTGCAGTGAACCAGTCCAGCTTTGCCTCTCCTAAATATCCAGTAATTACATTTATTTGTGTTGTATAAGTGTTTCTGGAACCCTGTGTGGTTTTGCTCAAGGAATGAACACAGCTGCTGACAAACATTGCTTGTTTTCTGAGGTAAAAAAGTCACTTCCCAGTCAATACTTCTTTTCTGTTTTATTGGCATTTTTTCAGCCACACAGGCAAGATTAATTATTCTGAGCACTCCTTTGTTCTGGAGACACACAGGACATTTGAACCAACTTTGAACCCAGCTTCTTCCATCGGATATCTTTCTATAAAAGCAAGGAAGAGGGGAATACTAAATCACACAGTGGGGAGGGGTCCCTCTGCTTGTTTTGGCGTGAAAAGAGCTTTTTTTAGGATACAACTCCAGCTAGAAGTCAGCTCCCTTTGGGCTTTTCATGTCCTGTATTGGCTGTTGCTCTCCTGCAGGAAAGCATTTCAAGGATTTACCTGAGGCCACCCAGAGTCTGTGTGTGCATCTCCCATCCCAGAAGTGCCCTGTGACAGAGGCACTGTGCTCTCCCCAGGCAGGGGTTACAGCACGAGCACAATTTGCCTCCTCCAAGGCCCTTTGGGGACATTCAGGGGCTTCCCAGGTGTCTGTAGGATGTGTGTGTATGGATCTGCACTGCCCAGGCCTCCCCAGAGAGTGACCTGAGGTGTTTGCATGTTCTGGAGTCGTGCTCGGCGCTTCCTCCTGGCTCAGACGCCGCGATCCCAATCAGCTCCCAGGGACAGGATGTCAGAGGCAGAGTTCATTAATCCTCTCAGGGTGCAATTACTTGTTGGCTCTTGGGAGTGAGAGGTTTTTGTGTGTCCCAAGAACTCATATCCTGAAGAGAGGATAATCAAGGCAGCTCCCCCTGGCAGTGTTTCCAAAATGGCTTCTAGCTCAGGTTACAGTTGATAGGGGTTTTAATTTATGGGATTATCTGATCTCTTGCTTTAGAAACAAGATGGTGGAGATAGATGCATTTATTGTCCATATTCTTTGGACATTTTCTTGTTTCATTTGATTGTGTGATGATATTGTATAAGGACATGAGGAACTTTATTACATAAAGCCTTTTCATCTGTCTCCTAAATGCTTCTTTTCTCCTAGCCACTCTTAGTCCCAGTTCACCTGGAATAGCTTGTTTCCAATGGCAGCTCTCTGCTAAAACCTCTGAAGTGATTTCCCTCACTCCCAGTTCAAAGGGTGTTCACTGTCATTTTTGTATCAAGGGAGAAAATTAAGATTTGATTCAGCCTAAGTGTGATTTAAATGGCTTTGAGGAAAGCAGTGTCTGCCTCTTACTGCAGAAACTAAACCAAGAAAGTTTGCTTGAAACAGATTGATATTCGCCTGGAAAATTCTAAAGCCTCAAATAGATTCAAAAAATTTTAAAATTTTGCCTTAAAATCCTTGAAGACTAGATTATTTTGCCTTAAAATCCTTTTGCCTTAAAAGCATTGAAGGCTTGGTAATTCCCCTGAGTGTTCTCAATGCCTGTTTAACAGAGCAAACATAAATTACAGATATTCTGGGTCTTGTTTTTCCTGGTGGGCTTCTTGCTTGACCTTTCAGTGCACACACAGTACATCCTGTATGTCAGCTTCCTCCAGAGTGTGTGTTTTGAGAGATAACCAGTGTGACCAGGCCCTGTTTAATGCATCATCCACAGGTGAGGCTTGTCTGTGGCTGCTTTTGTGCAGTGTGGCTCAGTGCTGTGGTGCTCTGTGTGCCCCCAGGTTACCTGATCATGACGGACGACTGGTTCTCCGAGTACGTGTACGAGGTGGTGGTGGACAAGAAGCACGTGCCCGAGGAGATCCTGGCCGTGATGCAGCAGGAGCCCATTGTTCTGCCAGCCTGGGACCCCATGGGGGCTTTGGCCAAGTGAAGCACAGAGCATTTGCCTCCTCATGGCCATCAGAAGTAGCTGCAATAGAGAATTCCAGTGGTCGGAAGCCATAGCCAAACGATAATGGGGCCGAGCCCTCGGCCTGGCCCCTATTCCTGACATGTAAGTTAAGGATCCTTGGGAAATAGCGCTTCACTGATCCAAGCTCCCAGACTGGCTGCTCCAAAACTCAAAAGGGAAAAGGAAAAAAAAACCAACCTTGGAATGATAAATGCTGTCAATGGCAGTTTGATTTTTACCTTAAATTTTTAATGCGAATCAGCGTAGTAATGTAGTAACATTATTTTGAATGGTGTTCTCCCTAGAAAAAAATGGACGTTAAAGAGCCTTTAAAATTAATAGTTAGGTGATTGTTAGAGCAAACCTATTGAGATAATGAACCGATTACAGTCTGACTTGTCCTATAAACAAACTCCCCAAAAATATTTTATATATTTACATTTTTAGTTTTGCGGAAGTGTTGGAGGGGACAAATTAATTGAAACTGCTAAAAATGATCTTGAGAAAATTTTCTCTTTCAGCAGAATTGGGGAAGGGGAACTGTTTCCTTGAGGTATCCAGTTCCACCTGGTTTTATTCTTCCCTTATTGAGCTGGGACTGGCTAACCCCCCCAAGGGCCAGTGCTATGTCTGTGTGCACAGGAGCGCTATTTTTCAGTTATTTTAGCAAGAACAACCATAAATATGTTCACAGGTGGAGTTAGTGTCATGCTCAACAGAAAAACCAACGTTTTAATTGCTGCATTTTATTTGGTTGTTTTAAAAAAACAAGATGGTGCTATGAAGCTTTTGAATAAACACTTTCTAAAGTGACTGGGACAGTTCTGGTTTCTTTTTTTAAAGAGGTGCATGGAGCTGGTGGAATGGGAAGATGTTGGTGACCTGCAATGAGGGTGTGGTGCCTCCAACACAGACCTTTAACAACAGGGTACAGAAATGTCAGAAATGGCTCTGGTGGAGCTGATCCTGCTTTGGGCAGGGGGATGGACCAGATGATCCTCCAGGGATCCTCTTGGGCTCTCCTGCAGTCTCCACTTCATGCTGTCACTTGAATGAAGGCAAGCAAACAGTTCTTGTACTCCCTGGTGGCTCTGTCACGGAGCCAGATCTCTTGGAAAGCTGTGCTATGCACAATATTTTCTTTATGACTAATGCATGTGTTGTTTTGGGGGCTTTTTCCTCTTCCAAAAGGTCAGTCATTTTAGTCCTTCAAGATTTTTCTACTTAGGACTTTACCACCAGTTTTTCTGTTTCCTCTGTGCTATCTATGAGAATGGTAGCAGCCAAGGAGAATTAACTTTTTCTCTAGAGTTTAACTGACATTTTTGTTGCTGGTTGTAGCACTGATGAGGATTGAGCTTGATAAACTAAAAACTGATTCCAAGCCAGTTTTTGTTCGTTTCAGTATTTTAAAGTATTGTCCAGCCTGTGCTTATCTCCCCAGTTCTTGCCCAGATAATTTCCCTGTGCACTTTACACAACAGTGTTGTGTTTTTTCCTTTCCTTCAAATAAGCACAGAAAATCCACATGGCTCAAACACGTTATGGGGAATGAAGCCAACCTGGCAGCAACACTTCTGCCTCTATGCCCTGCAGTTTTATAAGTTCTTTCCAAAGTGGAATTGGGAAGGGGAGGGGGAATGCAGATGCCATAGGTGAGAGCTATGGTTTTTCCACCGTGAGGACTCTGGGGGCAGTTGAACAAAGTGTTCTGAGGTTTGTGCTGGTGCCACCAAGTCAAGGATATTCCTCTGCCTGTGGGAGAACAGCCATGGAAACACTGGTATGGCTTGGTTGTTATCCAGAAACCAGACCTTCACCCCTTCCAGGTAGGTGGGGTTGTTTTTAACCTGTGGTTTGAAATGTGGGGAAAATGTATGGATAAAATGATTCCCCAGGAACAGCTCCTGCTGATGTGACTTTTAGGGGCTCACTCTGCCCTTTTGTCCCGAGGGAAAACCTACTGATGAGATCAGCAGCCCTCAGATAAGGCTGGAGACAGCTGAGTGATGATTGAGCTGCCATGTGCTCCATCCTGAGCTTGAGGAAGTTCTCAGACTACAAAATAATTAACATTAACAACTGCTAAAAAGTTGCTTTGTTTAGAATAAAAAACCAATTTGTGCCCACTGTATTTCAATGTTGATTTTTCCCTTAGTATATATATATATATATATATATATATCCTTTGCAAAGCCTTAACCTTTAGATTGCTGAGGAACCAGCTGACTTAATAGTTTCCTTTTCCAGTTTGTCAACAAAGCTATGCAGCTTCCATGTGAGAATTCAAAGACAGTTCCCTTGACAGGTGGCAGCTATTGACAGGTAATATTATGAAAGTCAACTTTTAGATTTAATCAAATGGCAGAAAATAACAATTCCTAATGAAGAAATTGAGAAGAGGTTACGTGTTGTGGTCATTTGTGGATTCTAGGAATCAGATTTCTCCATTGGAATGTGCTCTAAAAACAGTTGTAGTGGAAATAACAAAACCTCTCCAAAACTCATCCAACTCCCAGATGTGCATCCCAGCACTGTCAGTGTGGAAAATAGCAGGGAAGGGCAATCAGAATTCCTTTTATCCCAAAGCCAATTATAATAGCTTCTAAATGTAGTCTGATTGCTAACTAAGGAAAGATGGGAACAAACAAATATTGCAGGATTTGTTTGGTTTGTGTTACTTTGTGGAAAATTGTTCCAATCCTTTTATTGGCAGTGAATCAGAGACATTTGCAGAGCTATTGCTGATCTCAGAGTACAGTTGGTACTACTGTTATGAGGTCATTTGAGTGATGATTCCCATCCTTGTGCTGGAATCTGCAGCTGCTTTATCAATGTGTCTTGTGTAAAGTCCATTTTCTTTCTCTTTTTTTCATACTTTCCCTAAATCATCAGAATTTCACCCACCAATGCCCAGATTTCATGAGATTCTGGAGCTGGCTTAGTACAGCCCCTGAATGTTTTTCACGTATGAGATAAATAAGGTGTCATAAAGTTGAGGGTTTTGCCTGAAATCTCCATTCTGTTATTTCTATTATGCCCTAAAGGCTCCAGACTGTTTGGCAAGAAATTAAACCCAAGAAAACCCAACAAAACAAGCCCAAAACCCAACAACTGCTGCAGAAGACATTAATGAAAAAACCACCTAAACAGAAAGGCCAGGATAAGGCACTAAAGAACCTACTCTAAGCAGACACCGAGATGGAGAAAAACTTCAGACAAAGGTCAAGATCCCACTAAAATTTTATAAAACACAGAGGGTTTTTAAAACAGAGGAGCAGAGGGGGCTCTTAGTAGAGAGAATTTATTTCTTATAAGGAGGTAGACAAAGTTTTGGAAAGTCCCTTCTAATCTCCCAGTAGAAGTGAGTTGGAAATCTATATGGAAAGGGAAGGTGCAGATTCCTTGTGCCATCCATCCTCACAGGAAAGAAAATCCTGCTCTGCAGAGCACAGGGTCTGACCCACAGCTGGATATTCACACATTAAACCATTGGGCTTTGACCTCCAGAGAGGTTTAGTGAGTGAGGAATGGCAGAATCTGTCCTTGCAAACCCTCTGGAACAGGACAGGACAGAGGGAAGGTTGTGGAGGGATATTACACACAAGGACACGAACTGGTGGGGGCTTTCCTGGCTGCAGCCAAGTGGAGGTTGGCACGGCCAGTCCTGATTGTTTTGAAAAGCAGGACACAGGAGGGAAATGCAGCACCCAGACAGGAGGCAGAAATTGCTACCTGCACTGAAAGATCAATGCATTTCTAAAGCGAGTGAAGGGGAAAAGCTCGATTTGACAGGACGGCCTTAACACAGTGCCCGGGGGAGTTAATGGGAAACAGAACTGATTTGAATCCGCGTCCCTCGTGTGTGTAACTGCAATGCCCGAGCTCTCCTTGAGATGGTGCAGGTGCCTCGCCCAGCCTGGCTGCGACTGTCGGGGACCAGGGACAGCAAAGGAAAGTGCAAATTACAGCTCTCCAGTTTATTTTCTTTTCGATTGTTTGGAAGAAGTCTCTGTAAACTGGCAACTGCTTCCAGCGAAGCTGCTGCTGCTCTGACAATCAGCTACTCTTACTGGCCCCTAATCTGCTTTTCCACCTTTTTTTTCCTAAATGTGCCACCTAAACGACGGCATTGACCTGTGATTTATGACTTTTTATAAACAAGTTGTGAAGTGCAGGAATGAAGAAATCCTGGATGAAAAGCTCTGGAGAAAAAAACGTGTCAGAGGTGGAGTGAGATATTTGGAGTAGTGGTAGGAAGAAAGGAAATTACTTGTTGAGCTTAGTGAGGCAGCAAAATGCTTGTAAAGAATTGTGCTTCAAGCTTTAAAACAAAACTAAATCTTATTTCTTTATTAAAATAATGCAACTATTCAGCAATAGAAATTATGTTTTCAAGCCCTTTTATTGTGATAATATCCGAGTCCTTGCTATTACTGCAGACCTACCTATAAATGTGTAATTCACTGACTCCCTCAAAACTTTGTTGTGTCCATCCTCATCCCCATCCTGTGATTTAGAGCTGTAACAACACCCAGCAAAGCTGTCCCTTACCAGGAGAGCTTCCCTCCCTTCTGCCTCTGCCTCCATTGGATCCTGCTCGCCCGAACAGATCGGAGCAGGCAAATGTAGCCACCCACCTCTAGGAGGAAAACTGAGCTGCAGCCCTGGTGAAACATAAAGTTTATTTGACTAAAGTGACGCAAAAATTCTTAAAGAGCTCTTTGGCAGCAGATTATCTGGAAATCAGACCATGTGAGGGGGACTGGTGTACAAAAAGCTCCCCAGGATGCTGAGTTGCCCACAGGCTGAGCTCCCCAGGCTGAAGTAAATGTGGGTGAAGGGGACTCGAGCTTGGATCTCCCCAAGGGCAGCGCTTCGGACCGACCCCAAACACAGGTACTTTATAATTTTGTCTCTAACACAGAGATGTCTGAAGGACTTTTATGAAATTCAGCCAGACTCAGAGCCAGCTGCTCCTCAGAGCAGACCCCCTGCAGCAGCAGACACTGGAGTTTCATTAACTTTCCCTCCTCGTTGTCTCTCTCCACTTCGGTTATAAAATTTGAAATACTAATGACAGGCTAAAATCTTTACTCTAGATTTTGTTCGTTTTTAAATCAGCTTTAAGGTCTTTGACAATTTCTGAAATGTTATGCATCTAACAAAGCTTTGGGGGGCAAAAAAGATACATTGATTTTAGTTTTAGTTTTGCTTGGGTTTTAAAAACTTTCAGTGCCTTTTATTTCTTTTCTGCTGCTATATGCTCTGCTCTGTCATGTTCAGGCACTTGTCCAGCAGTTATGAATGTTGGGAGTCAAATGCCTGTAGCAGAACATGTTCTGACAATCTAAACTTAAGAGTTTTGGCAGTCCACATAACTGCATTACAGATGTAAAGTTATTTAAAGCTTACAAAAAAGCATTAAACCATAAGGAAAATTGAAGGAAAGCAGCAAAATCCAAAGGAAAAAAAAAAGAAAAAATCGGCAATTTAAGCTGTTAGTTATTTTGAAAGGGTGAAGTGAGCTTTATTAACCATGTTAAGTTATATTTTAAAAGGTAAATGGTTCCAGCTCAGTAAATTATTGAACTCAATGGGGCAGATTTATTGCAAGTAATAAATCTGAAGAGCATGTCCTATGTATTTATAGTCAATCATGTTTACTGAAACCAACTGGCTTGCTGGGTTAGTTTGCTAAGAAATATGGAGTTTAATTAAGGAATGCAATGCAACTGAATATATAAATAGGCAAGGAAAACATGTTTTGATATGTTAAGAAAGCCTGGGGGAAAAGGGATCAGGCATTTAATGGATTTGGATTCTTGAAAATGTTGTGGCATTTTTTAATGTGGGTTGTCAGACATTTACCAGGGAAGGGCTCAAACACTCGGGCTGCACCTTCTGGTGATTTTGATGGCGAATTAACCATAATTTTCTTGGAGAATACTTTGCAGACTTCTCATATAGCAAGTGACTGTTGTGACCATTTTCTAATTGGACAGGGTGTGATGAATTTTAGATGGCTAAATTAAGAAAAATTGCCCCAAAACTGGAATTTAATAACCCCCCTAAATTATTCCCTCACACAGAAATGTGCAGGGCATTGAAGTTCTTTCCTGCTTTCCTCCCTAGAAATATAAACTGCTGAGTTTTCATTAGTTGCAGAGCCTAAGGAAATATTAATTCTGTGTCCTGATCTCCTTCCTGATGCTCAGGTTTGAGCTCTTTTCCCAACGTGTGTGTTTGCAGCTCTGTATCTTATAGAACTGAGAGAACACAAGGAACCCTGCCTGTGGGATAAATGTTTCATAAAGAACTTGAGCAGAACCTGGAGCCCAAATTAAGGGCTGTAATCTGGAGATAGCCATTAACAAATCTCCTTCAGAGAAACATCATCTGTTACTAAGGGATGGTGCTCCATTTATTTAATGACATTTGCCATGTTATGGCTCTTCCTTCAAGTTTATATAAATAATTTGAGGAAGTACACAAAAGCAATATCATTCCCTCCAAGCTTATCTGTTTCCTTGCACTACATGCAGATACTCTTGAGCCAAAAAAATGCATTTCCTCTCCTCCCTGTTCCTTAAATGACTGACACCAGTGTGGCAGCATTCCCACTACAGTACAGTGCCTGTCTTCTCAGCAGAATTTTGAAGGTAAAGATATCTCTTTCCTGATGACTTTTTAATTTCAGACTCAGACACAGATGAGATTGTGACATAAAACTCCCAGTGCAGGTTTATATTTCCCCAAACTGCTGCTTTCAGAAGCACTCTTTTCCCATTTCACCTTCTCTGGGAATACAGGAGTTAACCTCTCCTAGTGCCACTCTTCGGGCAGCAGCCTTTTACTCTCCCAGAAGGGCCATTGTCTCACCAGCACAACTTGCTGAGATCACTCTGCTTTAGTAGGAATGTGAGGGAGCCCTTTGGAGCCCTGCAATTATCCATACAAAGGGTCCATTTTGTCACCTGCATGCTGCAATTTTCCTCTCAAATACTCCCAGGTTACAAAGCTGTGCCAAAATACCCAACTGAGTGATATTTAAAATCACTGGCACTGGGACCAAACCTGTTACAATTCACTGGACTGTTAATTTCAGTGGGTTTTGATCACCCTTTATCAAAATTCAATTTTGATTCTCTTCAACTTGAAAAGAATTTCTAAAAAAAAAAGTCTCCTGAATAAATCAATTTTATGTTGTGGAGGAATGGTCCAGATATATCAGCTTAGATCTGCTTTACACCTAATGCCCCAATTCTGTGGCTCCCAAGTATTTATGAATATCAGGTTTTGAAATCTGAAATACAAACTGTCCCACTTGCTAATGAGCTAATAGGAAAGGACGTTTTGGGTACTCATTTTTAAAAGAAATCAGTAAAAGTTAACACATTCAATAGAAAAAAGCATGTTTTTTTTTTTTTTTGCATTAGGAAATTAATTATGACTCGTGTATGACAAACAGCAGGTAAAATTTATCATAATTGAGAGCAATGCAATTTAATTGGCTGAAATTATTATTTTTTAACAAGTCCTCACAATGTGGGGACATCTATTCTGTGATACTTTGATTTAAGGGTTGCTCCTGAACTGTGCAAACTCAGAGGAAAAACACGAAGCCTCTCTGGCTCCTTTGTGGCTCAGAGGTGAGAACAAGTCCAGGCAAACAGCACAGCCCTCTCCTGCCTGGGGTGAATGATTCCTATCTTGTCATACAAACTTCTTCCTTGATATTTGAGATAAAAGTAACGTCCTTGGACTCTCTCCATTTACGCACAAGTGCCTGTGTGAGCTGCAAGGTGTCGTGTGAGTCAGGCAGCTGTAACTTTAACCATCTTAAATTCTTTGTGATAAACGTGAGATTTTAGGTCAAGTTAACAGGAATCATCCCAGGGTTTGGTTCTGTTGGCCAACACCCTGGGCTGACTCTTCCTTTCGAGGTTCAAAGGGCTTCAGTTCCCTGCAAGTGCCTGCATGTGAAGGGATGGGAGCAGGAGGATGGAGGAGCAGTGGGAGGGAAGGTGGTTCCTAAGTTTTCCTGCAGGAATGCAGCTGTGGCCGAGCGAGTGCTGCTTCTCCACTTCCAAAAAAATTAGCACATGAAACAAGAACATCGTTTGTGAAGTGAAATATACACAAATTAGCAAATTTTGCGACTAAGAGAGTTAAAATGGGAGGCACAGGGGGTGGGCGAGTGCCGGGGAAGGCACTGCAGCCCCACCTCAAACCCACAGCAACCTCCCGGGGACTCGAGATTTGCCTCTCTTGAAGCATCTGCTCTTTGCTGCACCTCAGCCCAACCGCTTTACTCTCCCAGACACACTAAAAGTCAATTCTTCCTTCAAAAAGCGCCTAGAGCAGGAAAATCACTTTGTTGTTGTGCTGGAAAGAGTTGTTTACTCTGTGGCAGAGCTTGAAAGGCGAGGGATTCCCGGAGTGCCGCGAGAGGTCACTGCGAGCCTCCAGAAACAAACAGGGGATGCTCCCTCAGCTGAGCAGGAGGAACCGGGCCCCAGGCCAGGGATGCTCCTCGAGGATTGCTCTGGTAGAGGTGAAAGAGCCGCATTTGTGCATCAAGGAATATGCAGGGATTTTACATCCACAGTGTAGGTTCAAGTTCGGCTCCGTGTGGGAGATAAATAAATTTAATTTAATTAATGTTTGGCCCATGTGAACTGCGTCGGTGGCTGCAGTGTCTTCAATTACGCATCCCAGCGTTTCCAACAAAGCTGGAATAGCTGTGGAGGACACAGCTCCAGGGTCACTCCTCTTTAGTCGCCCTTTGCACAGGGAGGGTGACATTCCCAGGGCTGGCACCTCCCACGTGCTCCGGGACGGAGCTGCCCTGCAGAACAAGCCCCGCTCGGAGCTGCTGCAGAGGCACCCGCGCCTCCCAGGAGAGCAAAGTCACGTCTGCCAAACACAGATCAAAAGGAAACGAAAGCACAGAGCTCTGTCTTCTTCCCTGTTTTATCTCCCCTTTTTCTCCTGCAGCTCATTAGGGGTGATAAGGAGCCACGGTGCAGTTATGTAACAGCAACCTTTGTGACAGCTCAGATTGAAAACAGTAATAAACTGTTATTTCTGGGATCACTGCTGTCATCACTCAAGCACCCGAGTTAGGGATCTGTGCAGAGAAGGGGAGGCTGGGGTGGGCAAAATCCTTCCCTATTGGGGCCAGTATCCCCCGGAAATCTTCCCTGGTGTCTGAGTGTGTTTCTCAACCCCAAGAGCTCTCTCCACAGCTCTTTGTACTCTTTGTAGTGGTCACAATGCCTTCAAATATTTTTTTCCTTGATTTGTAACAAAGCAAAGAAAAAAGCACGTTCTCCCACAGTTTCTTACAGTGTAATAAAATAATCTGAAAGTATTCTGCTTTCATGTGCCCCTGTGAACTCCACTGTGTAGCCATGGACTCCATCACTCCAGAGATCTCCCAGGACAGCTGATGAGCTGTAATTCCTTTTTCAGAAAGAAACTGTTCAACTTTTAGCTGAAGCCCCTGAAAATTCGCAACTAATTTTGCATATTTGAGGCTTAAACTACTGAAAATTCTACAGAAATAATTCAAATAATGTGGTATTTTTTTCCTGTACTCTCCAGAAGAACAGGAGAAGGCTTTTAGGTCTGGATGGACAACGATTCTGGTTGTCACAGATCTTGGAAATGAACAAAAATCGTTGACCTCCCCTCAGCAAAGAAAGCACTAAAAAATGTGCAGAAATAAAGTCTTGTACAAACACAGTGAGTGTTGAAGCCTCAGGTATGGAAAAATCAGCCCCATGAGATAATGCAGTTAAATCAACATCCTTTACTATGTTCCCATTTATGGGTGAGAGGAGTAAAGTCCAGAAGGGCTCAGGTTACTTTTCCATACTCCCACCTGGTATTTACCATGCTCTGTACCAGGGTAGGATTTGGCTGTGGCCTTTCCTTGGATTTCTATGTGGCCACCAGGGCTGTTTCCAACTCCATAACCTCATTTGGGACATTTGGAAGGTTTTGGACTCCAAAGGTATTCAGGTTTTGTAGCCCTGCAGGTAAAAGAGAATCTCCTGTTCTTTGCCCTGGTGTTTTTCTCTGGAACTCCGAAGATGTTTCAATCTTTGTGGATGATTAATTAATGGCAGCCAAGTACTTGCTATTGTAAGAATTCACATTAATGATGCACTGCTTGCTGTGTGATGGAAAGGAGATTATTTGGGTAGAGACAGAATGTAAGCCTGGAGAACTAAAGATTTCTGAAGGTTATAAACAACATCTTCAAGTGACTTTTACCTCGAGGCCATCCTCCTGTTTGCTCTGCAGCACAATAACTTTCTTTCTCTTTCTGCTTGCACTGAGAAATGTTGAGAAAAGGTTTAACAAACTATCCTTGCAAAAGGTGGAAAGCTGGGAAAAACTTGAGTTTTAATAGCTCTGATAATCAGCAAATTCTAGAAATAAGCAAATCATATTCCTTCTCTGCTTTAGTTTTTCCTGCAGTTAGAAGTGAAGTAATGCTTATTTTCTCTGGTAGGATGTGGCAATGACAGTTACTACTGTGATAAAATGTTTTGAAAAGGAAAAATTAGATGTAATTGCAATAATTTAATCTGTGGTGGCATGGTGTAGATTGTGTGACTCTTTGCTAGCAATATAGCAGGGTTACTGCCCTGGGGAATTTACAGCACAGGGAATCAGCTCCTGTTCCAAGGTTTGGTTGGGTAAAGGCAGCTGTGTGTTTAGATGACCTGAACAAATCAGCAGAAAACAAAACATGGCCTGCTCACAGAATCACAACTCCTTCTCTGTTCTCTTTGTTCTGCAGGAAAAGTTAAATGTGTTATACTTTATTTCAGGATGGTTTCTTTCCCTTGGATTCTGATTTTAGCACATATGAAGAGGGCAGTGAAGCCAGGGATCTTCCCAGTGCCTGGTTTTTTGCTGGCAGTGGGCAGGAGCACAGGAGAGACATTCCCAGGGGTGGAACTACAAATCCAAATAGAATGAAAGATGATTTTATTTGCCCAGGGAGACCGATAAAACCAGGGACAAGTTTTGTCCTTTAGACTCACATGTCAGTTCTTAATCAAAAGAATCAAACTGAACTTTATGATCTCCTCTTGTTATTAGTGTTGGCTGAGCCTCAACAGTTAGTTGATGCAAAGCCACTGAGATTTAAATACTTTTCTAAAGTTTCATTTAAGCCTTCTACATCTGCTGCTAAACAGAGAAGACACTATGGGATTTCTGAAGAAAGGTGGTCATGAAATGTAATTTTTATACCCATGGTTGTCTCATATTTGTTTAATGAATTCTTTTCCCTTCATACTGGGTGAATCTAGAAATTGCCACAAGATGAGTGGATGAGTCACAGGATGAACTTAGGAAAATGAAAATAAAAGTCACACTAAACTCTGCCCTCCCAGTTTGCAAACTGGGAGTCCAACAGTGTTCAGAGGGAGAAGGTGACACCAGAAGGCAACAGGACTGTGGCCGTGTGTGAGGTGTCCAGCAATGCACAAAGTCCAGCAGATCCTGCTGAGAGGATGTAATCCAGGTACACCAGGTTCTGCTGTCAATGAGGATGATTTCTTCCTGCCTTTCTCTGGACAAAATCCCAGATTATCTGCTCCATGATTCACACTGCATGCTGTGATGGTTAATTACCTCTGTATTTTAATCTCAGAACCTGCTGGCTGTATCTTGAAAGTTACCAGCACCAGTAAAGCCTGTAATGGATTTTCAACTCTTTTTTGTTTCTTAGATGGTGCTTGTGCCTTCAATCTGATGGATTTAAGTATGGAAGAGGAATTCTAAAAGTGCTGGGAATAAAGGTGTGGGAAGACAAACCACAAGGGAACCCTGTGGTGCTGCCTGTCTGCAAGTGACCAGAACAAATCTCAGCAAAAATGGAAAAAAAGGCCACAAGCAATGAGACAGAGCCTCTGACTTCCAAGAAAGATGCCTCAGACTGTAGCAAAGGAGAAGATTGTAAAGAGAATGGACTTCTGGTCAGGAACCCTAAATCTGCCCTACGGCTGGTGGAGGATGGCAACAAAGTTCACCCCAGCCAGGGGGATAAAGGGGAGGCAGCTCAGATCTCAAATGGTTATTCAGGGGTTCAGAGCTCAGTTCCCTGCAATGGAGAGGTGGAGGATGCCCAGGGCACAGCCCCAGCAGCCACCACCACCACCACCACCACCACGTCCACCACCTGTGGAGCTGAAGCTCAGCAGCAGCTGATGGAGCTGGAGGACAGAGAGACCTGGAGTAAAAAAATTGACTTTCTCCTCTCTGTCATTGGATATGCAGTGGATCTGGGAAATGTGTGGAGATTTCCTTATATCTGCTATCAAAATGGAGGAGGTCAGTGCCCAATCCTGTTCATTGTTCCTCAGGGCTGAATTTCTTGGTTTATAAATGGATTATTTAGCAGCTTTTAAAATATCATGTGTAACAAATGACCAAGGAGAAATTATTTACTGAAAAACCTAAATCTTGGGATAGGATAATGACAGAAAAGTTATTTAGGAAGATTTAAAAATCTCAGCACAACCAGAAGCTGAGTAGTGCAGACCCACACTCCAACACAAAAGACTCAATCCCTTTCCCAAGGAGCATTTCAAAATCTGATAAACCAACATGTCTAAAACAACTTCTGAGAGGAAGGTTGGGTCTTTGACTCACTAACCTAAGAGACAAAATATAAATCTAAAATCTAATCAAGGAGATCTTAGAAAGGACTTCTGTCTCTCTGATGTAACAAAGGCATTTTACTGGAGAAATTAATTGTTTTATCTGTAGTCCATCTCACAGCTGAACCTATTGCAGCCAGTGGAGTCTTGGTGAATCCAGTGTTACAGAACTGGGAGAAGTTTGGCCTGAGTGTTGCTTCTTGTTCACACTGCTAAGTAGTTACTCTTATGAGAAATCCCATAATAATTCAGTGGTGTGTTGGCTAGGGAGGGGATATGCATTTTCCCTGTGGGATAAAAGGAACTCTTGTTTATGGAGTGCTGTTGGAAGAGAAGTCTGTGAAGAGTTACAATCATTTGCCTTCTCTCTTGCAGGAGCATTCCTCATTCCTTACACAATCATGGCCATCTTCGGAGGGATTCCTCTCTTCTACATGGAATTAGCACTAGGACAGTACCACAGGAATGGGTGCATTTCCATTTGGAGAAAAATATGTCCTATATTCAAAGGTAACAAAGGGAAATGGGACTTTCTGAATAACAGGAAAATTTTCCAATAAAGGTGAAATTTCAGAGGGGAAAAAAAGACAATCTCATAAAGCCAAGTAAGGCTTGTTCTACACAAGATTTTGGCTTTATGAAGAAAGCTTTCCTAAAACTCCATGTACACCTGCACATGTGTGTGCACTCTTGCATACACATACAGGATGCAACTCAAATTGATTAGATAGAGGCTGACCAAGCCTAAAAATATAAATAATAAAATGAAATGTTCTATATCCTCATTTACTCTTGTTCCCAGCATTATAGCTCTGGTCCTGTCTTTTTATTTACTGAGAGTGCAAGATGCCTATTTCTAAATTGCAGAGATTTAGGAACAAATAGAAAAGACCTCTTTATAAGCATGTTCTGTATTAATTAAGGATGCTTTGCTGGAATCAGAGTATTTCTGAAGTCACAAGAAATTCCAGTGTTGTAAACACTTGGGAGGGTGTGTGTTCCTCCCGCAGAGCTGCCTTAGACAGTTACTAATGGTAGTTGATGTGATAACCAATTCCTTTTCTTTTTTTGGACTAAAACTTAACACTGACTGAATGCAATAATTTCTTGCTTCTCCAGGAATTGGCTTTGCCATCTGTATCATAGATCTTTACGTAGCCTCCTACTACAACACCATCATGGCTTGGGCGTTTTACTACCTCATCTCCTCCTTCACGGCGGAGCTGCCCTGGACCAGCTGCACAAATCCCTGGAACACAGGGAACTGCACCAACTACTTCAGCAAGGACAACGTCAGCTGGTCCCTGCACTCCACCTCTCCTGCAGAAGAATTTTATACGTAAGTGCATGTAAGTGAGGATGGTGGTGTTATCCAGACTGCCTGTCCTTGTTATCCTTCCTGGAACACCAGCAAGCTTTTCCTCAGAGGGCAGCAGAGCTGACTGTTGATGGTACCCTCTTCAAATCACTGAGTTCTTGTAGGGGGATGTAAGTTTAGGGTGTATGGGGGGTGCTCTGTGTTTTTGGAGCTTTCCAGTCGCTGTCTGCTGCCACTCATCATCACTGGTGTGCTGTTAGTATCAAACTTTTAATTAAAATAAAATCAATCCAAAATGTCATGACTTTGCAGGCTGCTTATCAAGGCCTCAGGATTCCTTGTAATGCTCAGACCACAGTATGGGACTGTTAAATGCATATTTAATGTAAGCATTTATTAAAAATTTATCGCTACTGTGTTTTTCTTTCCTCTTGCAGCCGCCAGGTTCTGCAGGTGCACAGGTCAAATGGGCTGGATGACCTGGGGGGCATTAGCTGGCAGCTGACCCTCTGCTTGTTGTTAATCTTCACCATTGTGTACTTCAGCATCTGGAAAGGGGTCAAAACATCTGGCAAGGTGATGTAAAAGCAGGACACATCATGTTGGTACAGTGCAGTGTAGAGGCAGTTCTACCTGAGCCAGTCAACTGTCAGGGGATTACCTCAGGTTGCTTTCAGGACAGGGATGATGTATTTGGGGAGCACTTGCTGTACAGTGACTGCTGCTCTTAGCCAAGCAATCAAGGACAAAAATAAGTGACACCACTGTTCTCTGGGCAGGAACAACCCTGCCAAGGAAAGGGTACAGATGTGCAAACTCCCTTTTTACAGACCTGCAGAGAAGCTCATGTGAAGATGCTATAAATGCTCAGAGATATAATATGATTAACTAATTCTTATTATCCCTGCTAACTTTCTACCCATGGCAAACACTCTCTCACCATGTTGCCTCACAGGTGGTTTGGGTGACTGCCACTTTCCCCTACATCATCCTCTTCATACTGCTAGTGAGAGGTGCAACTTTGCCTGGGGCTTGGAGAGGTGTCCTCTACTACTTGAAACCTGACTGGCAGAAACTCCTGGCCACTGAGGTAAAAAACTTTATAGAAGAATAGAGATTTGCTTTCAGCCTATCAGTGTGTGTATCAGCATAGATACATAGAGTATGATTGAACAGATGTCTCAGCATGGACTTAAATGCCTGACTCCATGCTCTTTCCATAATTATAAATAATTTTAAAGACTAAAATCCTCAATTTAGCTTGAACTAAAGGCAGACTTCCCACACAGGGGTTGAACAGAATGAGTGATATGATTAGAAGAAAACAAGTGACCACTTTTTCACCAGGAAAATGGTGACCAGGCTTGCACTGAGTGAGAAGCTGTGAGTGCCCCTATACTGCAACCAAAACCTTCCCCTATGAGAGCCACGCTGAGCAAACTGAATTTATTAAACCCTAACAAGTAGTGGACCTGCAGTTTTCTGGCTTAAGAGGATCACTCTGCACTTGGGCAGCCCTACAGTGTCCACTACAGCTGCCCCTATTTAACTAGTGCAGGTTACTGGAACAGAAACTTCTATCTCCATCCTGTAACAAGCTTTGGCAGATGAGCCCATGGATACCTGCATACACAACGAAAATTTGAAAGGAAAGGAGGAATGAGGACAAACTGAGCTAACCAACAAACCCCAGGCCCTCCAGTATCTGATCCAGCCTTGAACTCTGTGGGTGTCAAGCAATCCATCAGGCTCAAGGCTGTGCTCACTTTGCTGCCTGTGAAAGTCTCTGGTGAAAAGGGTGATGGAAAAACCCCAAAGCAATAAATACTACAAACATGCAGATTAAAAAATTCCAATGTTTGCAAGTCTGCTGCTGCCCAGCTGATATGGAGAGTTTTGAATAAAGAGGAAATGAAAAGACACCAGTCTCTGATAAAGCAGCATCGCCAATAAGGAACCACATCTCCTGAAAAAGCAATAAAGGGCATTGATATTGTATTGGATGTATCTGGAGTGAGGACAGCAGATTGCAATCTGTGTGCTGGGTGATGACAGAGCTCTGTCTGGATGATACAGGATGGCCTCAAACGATGGGAGAGAATATTAGAAATGAGTTGTAATGAACTCCATGTTTCAATCAGAAGAGAATAAATGAATGAGGACTTTCAACTTCAGAAAGAGAGCTGATATTGTACTTTAGAACATTACTCATTAGAGCTGTGGTCACTTTTCAAGTACAACATGCTTTTCATAACAAGATCATCACACTTGGATCTGTCACAGCTACAACAAAGCTGAACTGAGCCCCAGGAACCAGAACTGCATCCACACTGTCAAATGTATTTCCATAAATCCAAGAAAAGTATACAGAGTCTAGAGAACACATTGCCAAACACGAGACTATTCCACAGCACAGAGTTTGGAGGAAGACTTGGAAGGCTGCAAAATCATGGACAGAAAGTTCTCTATACACTGCAAAACTTGTGTTGAGCTGATTACAGGCAATTCACTGAATTAATCTAAGACGCTGTCAGAAGTGCAACAGCCACAACAGATCTAGGATAAACATTCATATTTCAACATCTGTCTTAACAGAGTGTCCCTTAGACCAGGACTAGGACATAGGCAGACCAGGGAAACACCCTTTTCAGCCCTAAGTGATGTTCTGAATATGCCAAACTCGTGCAATCTGTTTCATGTCTTTTTTTTCTTGGCCTTCAATATTTTTCAGGTTTGGGTGGATGCAGCAGCTCAGATTTTTTTCTCCCTGGGACCAGGTTTTGGGGTCCTGTTGGCTTATGCCAGCTACAACAAATTCCACAACAACTGCTACCAGTGAGTTCTACCTTATTCCATAAGTAAAATCGAGTTAAAAAGTGTAACTGTGGGGATTTATGAAAAAGAAACAGGGTGCTGATGAAGGGCACTGAATTATCAGACCTATGTACATAGAAATCAGACAGAAGTGTAACAGAACAGAAATCCTTACTGCAAGAACCTGCAATCTAAAGCATTTCTCCTTGGTTCTCTACCTTAAAGTAAAATAATTTTTACCAATTACAGCAAGAGGTCTAAGGTGTAGAAACCTGCCACAACAAAATGGACTAAACCCCTGCCAAACCATCACATTGTAATTATTGAATCTCAGTAGTCAGCTGGGAAATGATTTTATAGTCTTAAGCAGAAAGGCAATTTATGGTTGTTTCCTTGTTACCTTAAAAAAATTCTATTTCTAATTTGTAAAATAAAATTCTCAATTCTTTAATATTCATGTAATAATTCCTATTCTTTTACAACACCAGGATACAGCCAGCATTCAATCCACTGTCAGACTGATGTTACAGCATCTGTATGGATTTGAGAAGAAAAAGTAGTCATGGGTTGTTGGGTTTTTTCCTCTTTCTTTCAAATCTGCTGCTTGGGTTTTTTTCCCTGCATTCCCTTAGTTTTTCTAGGAGTCTGTCCAGATTGTAGACCAAGAGGCTGTAAACCCTTTCTAGCAGATGCAGATTCCCTGATGTGAGTCAGGTCTTCTGTTGCAGAGATGCTCTGGTCACCAGCACCGTGAACTGCTTGACCAGCTTTGTGTCTGGGTTTGTCATCTTCACCGTGCTGGGATACATGGCTGAGATGAGGAATGAAGATGTGTCAGAGGTTGCCAAAGACACTGGTAAGTTAATGTTTTATACACATCTCAAACTGCTTCAAAGGTAGAATATATTTGTATATTAACTTCTAGATTGAGAGCAGCCCAAATGGTGTGAAATATTTAGTATATAATTCAGGATACTCACTTTATTGGGCACTGTCATACAGCACACCTAAAAATCAGTGCACAAACCCCACATATAAAACTCAGATTGCAGCTTCACAGATGTGGTGGTAACTGCACATGGCAAAAAAGCCTGGGGGGAGAAGTTTTCCCCTGGGAGACACCGTGGAGCAGTACCTCCCTGAGCAGTACTGGCTAACAATGATCCCAACTCTCTGATCCAGGACCCAGCCTGCTCTTCATCACGTACGCAGAGGCCATTGCAAACATGCCTGCTTCCACCTTCTTTGCCATCATCTTCTTCCTGATGCTGCTCACGCTGGGGTTAGACAGCACGGTGAGTACCAGCATGGGGGATCCTCAGGGTACAGCCCGACCCCCTCAGGCACCACGGAAACACAATTACAAACACTGCACTGGCACCCAGGGGTTTGCAGGATTGGCAGCTCCAGGTGCCTTCTGTAAGACAGCAACTGTTACTCCAATTTTTATCTGAATAGGTTTAAATATTATCACGATCTGTCACTGTCATACTGTGACAATTAATAAGATCAGGAAATACAAGCAAAGCACTTGATTCACACACTCCGAGTTGAATGCAGCCTTCTAGGCTCCTTTCTTGTTTGTAAACTTTCAAAACAATTATGAAAATCTGGAGTTTTTTCACACAGATTGGATTTAAAAGGTGGGAACTGGAGATGTACTAAAAAAACTGTCATGTGAGTCTGGTTTTACAGGTGGAGAATCAGCTCCTTCCAGCAAGGCTAAACTCAGCTGATTTCACAGTCCTAGTCCTACTGAACCACCTCTCATTTCTCCACATCCTGGTGCCTGTAACACAGGACTGCCTTTGGATGCCAGTCCATTCCCACAGATACCTGAATGCAAAATCCTTACCCTAAAGGGTTTAAAAAAGTTGGGAGGAAAGACTTGTCTAAAAAATCCCACACCAACCCTGGAGCAGAATAAAGCACCAGTGTTTCAATGCTGTGAAACTCCTTTAAGCTTTGAAACACACTTTTAAGCAGGTAACACTGCCCTCTATTTTCCAGTGATTTTTCCACACTTTCCAGTTTGCAGGACTAGAGGGAGTGATTACTGGAGTCCTGGATGAATTCCCACATGTCTGGAGCAAACGCAGGGAATTGTTTGTCCTTGGTCTGACCATTGTTTGCTTTTTGGGGTCGCTGGCAACTCTGACATTTGTGAGTATTTCCCCCACCCTCAGCCTCCCTCACTGGCAGTCTCCTGCCAAGGACCCCTTGGAGAGAGTAGGAACTGTTGAAGAGAGTTGCAAGAAATCAGATTGAATCTCCAGCCTGTTTTCTTTATGCATTCAAAATCTATTACTTGGGATAAAAGTGAATGATATTTCACTAGGAAATATGTTGCAAAATGATCCTACTGTGACTCATGATGTGCTACACATCATAAATAATGCTGCTCATCAGTCAGCACATAACCAGACACATTTTTTTATGTCGTTTACTTCTTGTTCCCAAAAGCTGCATGTTTAAAAATAACATGAATAGTTATTATAATTTTCACAATGCTTAAAATGTATTTTGAATTTTTACAAAAAGTTCTACTAATGGATTTCCTGGATCTTCCTCATTGTTTCAAGGCAGAAATCATCATTAGTCACAGCAAATAGTTCCCATGGGGCTTGTGGATTTCATTCTCACTACAGGCAATTTTTGAATAATGAGTGATTATAAGGGAAAAGGAAAGAAATACTTGGCTTTCCTTTCATGTTTCGCTCCACTTGCTCATTTATGTGTAACTTCCTTCTCATGTGAAGTGTTTGTGGTACAAGGATGCTGAGTTCCTCTGCAAGAGGTCTCCTTCATGGTTCTAGATCCCAAATGGAAAGAAAGCAAAGTAACACCTTATTTATTTCCTGGTCAGTAGCTATGATCCCTGTTGGCGAAAGAAGAGGGCATGCAAAAAGCCATCCCATAACATCACATTTGTTCACTAAAATCCAGCCAGAAGTGCCAGCAGATTTTAGCTTCTCTGCATGGCAGCCCCCCAGGAGAGGGATGTCCACAGAGACTGAGCAGCTCACCAGGGTTTCCCTGCCATGAACAGCCACAATGGACAGAATTGGGTGAATTTCCCACTTGTGAATGCCCTGCTCCAGCCAAAGGCAGTACCAAACAGCAGCAAGGATCCATCGCTGCATCCCTGGGACACTGACAAGTTTGATCTCTTTTCCAGGGAGGAGCATATGTGGTGAAGCTGTTTGAAGAATATGCCACTGGCCCAGCTGTCCTGACTGTCGTGTTCCTGGAAGCAGTGGCTGTGTCCTGGTTCTATGGTACATCCAAACACCCCTGACCCCAACTCCTGAGCTGCTGCAGCTCAGCTCTGCCTCAGTTTCTGCAGACAAGATCACCAGTGTCTCCAGAAAAAAGTTTACAAAAGCTTTTTACAAACTCACTGATAACCAAACCAGTGAGATTTAGTATTAATTGCTTTCTGATAGAAGTATACAGACATCTAAAAGTAACAGGAGGTATAACTCAGAATAATTAAGGATTTAATAAAATTGAGAGTTATAGGAACAAAATGGTCTTCTGGGATAGACTCTGAACTTACTTGCTGGGCATAAAAATTGTTGAGCATCTACTTAAGAAAAGCTTAGATCTGCTGTCATCCCTCTCCTCCCACTTGTCTCCACAGGCATCACCCAGTTTTGTAATGATGTGAAAGAAATGCTGGGCTCTGCCCCAGGCTGGTACTGGCGAGTTTGCTGGGTTGCAATTAGTCCCCTCTTCCTTCTGGTGAGTTTTCTTTAGAGCTTCTTCTTTCCAGCACAAAAAAAATTACCACTGAACAATGCAGCTCCTTAGACTTCAAAAAGCTTAATTCCAGAATGCTCTTGTGAAGTTCTTTAGTAACAATTTTTGGTAAACCAAAAGGCCTCAATTAGTGAAACACCCAATACGATGTTGCAAGATCTTGTTACTAAATCACGATTTTAAGGATCTTTGCAGTTGAGTTAGCTGAGTAAGTCTGGGTTCTGAATAACTCCCCCCCTACCCTCTGCTAAACAAATTTACTTTGTTTTGTTGCTTTATGTTTACCTCAGCAAAATGAAGCAATAAAAGCTGATGAAACGTGCTTGGAGGAAAACCAAGATAAGGAAAAACTATCTCAGCAACTGCTGACAGACAACTTTAGAATATTCCACTTAAAATTTAAAGCAGTTAATTACAACCATTATAAATCTATAATTCAGAATTGGAAAGATGTCCCAATGTTTGGCTTGGCAGTGTTATTAATACCATTTGAACATAAAGTGTTCATTTCCTGATTCAAAATCAATTCATGCTACCTTTTATTCTGACTGGCCTTAGTGGGAGCAGAGCAGGTCAAGATGGAGTTTATGAAGCACAGAATGTAGATTTAAGACCTACAGAGTGAATTCAAAGCACTTGTAATGATCAAGGCATAATTAACAGACTTTCATTTTATTACCCTAGAAAGAGAAGTCAATAAATAAAAATGTCACACCACAGTAATTCTCATACTTTTGTCCTCTTTGTGATCCCAAACCAGCAAAATAAAGAGAGGCACAGAGCTCTGGGGATGTGGTTACCAGGCAGAGCTATTTGTGTTCCCTGTGGAAACTAACTAAAATAAGGAAAGCTCAGGATGTAGGATGTCATTTCTGTATAGAAGTTTTGCTGGTAATCCTGAGCTTCTGATGATACTCTGGAAAAAAGTCAGAAATCCTTTCAAGGACAATCACAAATATTTTTCCTGTAATATTCAACTGAAAGTATTTGGCGTTTCCTAAGAAATTTTTCAGCCATGAATGATATGCTCAGGAAAAGTAACTGAGGTGACATTTTTTCCTTTCCCGTTCTGACAGAGAGCAGTGCAGTGTGCAGAATATCGAAGCATCCTTTTGGTCTTTGTTTTGTGATTTGTTGTTGATTTTTTGTTTTAAAGCTATGCTCGTGTAATTTAGGATTCTTTCAGTGTCAACATATTTTTAATCTTGAGTCCTACTAATTTTCTATGTATTTTAGTGCTGTGCTGGAACACAAAGTTCCCCAAAGTGTGTGCTACCAAAATCCACATATTCACACTTTCCCCTTTTTCTCTTTCAGTTCGTCACTTGCAGCTTTCTGTCCAACCCTCCTGAGCTGAGGCTTTTTGATTATGATTATCCCTACTGGACCACAGTGGTGGGTTACTGCATAGGAACCTCCTCCATCATCTTCATTCCCATCTACATGGTCTATCGGTTGGTCGTCACCCCAGGGACACTTAAGGAGGTATCCCTGATGTTCTCTTGCTTCTGTTTGACTGTTAAGAAAGGAGGTGATTCTTAAAAATATTATGAGTAGATTTTTTTCCTGGGACTTGGCTGTTCTGCTCCTGGCCAGCTGAATTGTCTATGACCCATTCTCACAAATCTCCCCAGTTCTTACTGAGGCTGCTGACAGATCCTTATAAAATGTTAAGTCAAGTAATTTTTTAAGCTCTGCTGAACTGGAGAGTCTTCCTAAAATTCACCCCAGACACTCAACATCCCCCAGTCAAGCAAATGAGGCACTGAAAAGGCTGGTTTCATGGCATATATCTGTAAGAAAAGCATTGTTTTCTCTTCCATATTTAGTAAGATTTCTCTGCCATAAATCTATAATGACAATACTGGGATTTCTTTTAAGTTCAAATAAATACCAGTTCACAAAGAACATGTTTAGTTGGCTCAGGGTATCTGAGTAAACTGCAAAGTCCTACAGCATTAATATGACATCTGCCAAGCTTTGATTCCAATTAAGTTACAAATAATTTTAAAATCCTGCCGTGTACTTCTGCAGCACTTTACATCTTCATAGTGCTAACAGAGGCCTGTAACACTCTTTAGCAGTTCAAAAAGTGCAGCTCAAAGTCCAGTCATATTTTATATAAATCTCTTTCTAAATGGCTATCATGTTATGTATTACCTATAAAATGAATCAATTTCTAACAATGATTTCTTTCCAACAGCGTATCCTGAAAAGCATTACTCCAGAAACAGCTACAGAAATTCCCTTTGGAGACATCCGCATGAACGCAGTATAAGCTAAGCTGGTTCTGGGGGGAAGGAAGAGGAGCAGAAAATGTCACTTTCCCCACCCTCTCCCCCCAGAGAATCACCTTCCAGGCTGAGACAGCAAACGGAGTTTTCCACGGAGGCTGCACCACTGACAACGCTCAGAAAGGTGATGCCTCCAAGCAATTTATCTAAGCAATTCAAGGACATCTACTGTGCACTTCCAAGCAGGCTGAACTGAGTACTCACTCTGGAACACGAGGGAACTTCCCTGCTCCAGGAGTGGCACCGAGTGCCTGCAGCAGCCCCTCCAGGACGAGCAAGGCACGGCAGGATTAGGTGTAGATCCCCAGTGTGTGGCAGTGCTCCCGTATCTCCCTCCGTGTGATCGTTCGTACCGGGCAATGTCGTATTCGCTTCTAAGGTTCTCTAATTGCTTCAACTACATGGGAAAATGCACAAATATTTCTGATAGCCATACATTACTCGAGTAACGCAGGGGTTTATAAAGCAGGAAAACAAAGATAGGAAGTTCCCTAGGTTTGTAGTGGTGTTGACAGAGGGAGAGGAAAAATGCCGAGCAGCACGGCTCTGCACACATCAGCACACACAGCTGCTAGCATCGGCCTCCTTTCCATTTCCTCTGTCTTGTAGGTGGTAACAATTTCTACTGTTTGTTGCATTAAAAATACTACAAAAGCATTTCTCGTGATGTTTTAGGCTTCACTTTCCTTTGGATCCACTTGAGCCACAAAAACTCATCATGAGTTACCTGACAAGCACTTAAGTTGCCAGCACTTACTGTACTGTTTCCATAACCAATCGTTGTCCTGGCAGAGCTAAAGAAACTACAGACCAACAATGAATCTTTTTGAGTCCTGATGCCAAAAAACTGGAATCTTAAAGATATGTTTCTCTGCTTCGCTTCCCTTTTTTTTAAAGTTAATTTCACACCTAAAATTTGCTGGAGCCTGTGGTTTTTCCTACTCTTTCCAAGTACAGAAGTAAAATTTAGAATAATCCTTTTGGCTGGCTGACAAAATTACAACTATCCAAACCTACTTTGAAGGTTCAGTAGCTCATATTCTAATGTGACTGCATTGGGTTTTCATGCTGAATAAAAGGAGAGGAATTTTTTTTCTTAGCAAGAAGTTGAGCAGAATTCAGCAGGACTGATTCTCATCAGAACAATTTATATTAAATTTCAAGGCACTGAGACACAAATTAACTGCCATGTCCATACTGAGCTCTTCACACACACAGAGGTGCTCCCCAAATGCAGCTGCCCTTCAGCCTGGCTGCACCTGCCCTGTCCCTTGGAGCACACGAGTTCTGCTGCAGTGGAAGTGCAGATAAACCCAAGTAGGCATCACTCATGTACAAACTCGCCTTGTGTTTTTATTCTGGCTCATAGATTATGATGAAAGTCAAAAAAATAGAGGATAAAAGTCTCTTTTGTATCCCTTTGCTACACTTGCCAAGGTTCCCTGTGCACCCAGAGCAGGGGGCATTGAGGAACCCTTTGGAGTTTCCCTGGGTATGAAGCACTAGCCAGGTGAGAGGAAAGCAGGGATGCTGTGTTTGCCTTCTGAGGTCTTTTTCTTCACCTCTGCCAAAGTTTCTCCCCTTATGTGTACCTGCAGAAAGGCCTCTTCCACTTTGGCTAATGACTTTTGAGTTCATTTAAGTCGCAAGCTCAACTTCCAAAAGGAAGTAACTTAAGAGGGATAAGGACTGCTCTTTGAGAACTACAGACTCCTGAACAATTTTTTAAAAAGGAATATGTTCTTTAATTGCCACTAGAAAAACATAATAAACCTGTCTTACTGGACAGTTACTCATGAGAAATAGTTTTGTATCCCATGCCTCAAGTGTATTTGAAACCTACTTCTAAAACTTAAATTTTCTGAGTTCATTAACTGAAAAAATACACATGAAATGTCAGTGTAAGATGAATGAGGTATTTGTGTGCTTCCAACAGCCAAGTGTGGCAAATAAAGGAGAAAAGCCTACCCAGTTTCTTCCCTCTTCAGACAGGTGTTCAGCTAACAAAAAAAAAGTGTCATTTCTAAGACACTGACATAGGACAGACATTGCCTCTCTGTGAGGTTTCAGAGACTTCCCAAGAAATGTCACATTTTCTAGTGAATTAAGTCAGCCAGGGAGCCCTGACAGTAACACAAGCCCTGCAACAGCTGAAACATGAGAACAACATGCTCTGAGTCCTGAGATACTGAGAGACAGTGAAAATTCTTAGAATTATCTGAAGACAGAAAAAGCAATGTAGATTAAAAAGGCTTTTCTTTTCCTGAACAGTACAAAGATAAAACACATCCATGTTTTCATTCTATAAATGCTGAACTTGAAAGGCAGTTTAGTCCTCATTACTTTTTTGTTACATGGTGTACTGGTTTGAATATCTTGTTATGCTATGCTTGTTTTTTAATATTTCTGTTTAGCTGAGTGGTTGAAACATTGAGAAATTGACTTAATTTATTTATACAATTAGTTTTTTTTTTCCTTTTACATACCTATCTGGAAACATGTAAATTAACCAATATTTATCAGGTAGCTCAGCAAGTAGCCATACTTTAAACACTGGTTTTGTATAAAAACTACTTATATTGATACCAAATGAGCTGCACTGCAGTTACAAAGTGTTTTGAGGCAAAAAAAATTCTTTCCCTTCAGCTCACCTTCCACACATCTATCACAAGGATATCCTATCCTCTGTTTTGAACAGTGAAAAGGAAACCATGAAACTGGTAAATTAGGACCATCTTTGCCTTTTAAAGAGAATTAAAATGGAGTTTTAGCTGTACAGAACTAAGTATTCCCTCCAACTTGTACATGATGCACCTGTATTAATTTATGCAGCTGTTTAGTTACAAGTGTTGCAAGCTGATTGTAAGTCATCAGTATGTGCCTTGTACTGTAAACTGTTATTGTAATAAATTTAATATTCATAAACCATCTGCAGATGTCTCTTGTGCCTCTCTCTTCTGGGAAGAGCAAAGATAAAAATCTCAATTCTAAGGAAAAGCAGAATATTTAGTCCAGTTTATGATGCCAACAAGGCCTCTGACAAAAAGCAGAGGATTTCCTTCAGTGCTTGAACCCTGACCCACTGCTAACACTCCTTCATTCCATTCCAGCAGAAGAACCAGAGCTCATTACACTTGTTTACACAGAAGAGTAAAACCAAACTGCTCCACACTGGAGTACACACTTAACTACTTGATTAGTTGACATAGAAAACTCATTCCAAACTCCTAAAGTGGCAGCATTTGCGTTTAATTTTACTCACATTTTGTAAATCTGCTGAACAAATTATTAGGGAAACACCAATCTCAAAACCTTTTTTTTTAATATATAACTGCACCTTATTCTACCATAAAAGTGATAAGCTTGCTACAAAACAAAGTGAAAGAAACAATTTTAAAAGTGTTGAAAATGTACTCTAAAAGCTATGACCACTGCCAGACATCCTACTTGCCTAGTTTGAAGGTAATTTTATTCTTGAATATGAACCTTTGTACAGAAGACTGACAAATCTAAAATACCACCTAACAAGCTGTAATCTTGTAATCTGTAATCATTTACAACTGTGATCCATGTAAACAGACTCACCTGTCTAATTCCATGCAAAAAAGGTGCAGTAAAATAACCTACACATTAAAAAAGATCCAATATGACACATTAGATCCAATATGTATCTTACACTTTATTAACTGTTTCTGTACATCAGGTCCCCAGACCAAAACCCACATAATACAAAATTCATATCTCAATATGCATATACCTTACAAAACTCCACACTACATACAGAAATCTCCTAGATCATTATTAAAGCTGTTTTTCTTGCTTTTTCGTCCACTTTTACAGGTTTGCTTCCCATTTTTGAGGGCAACAGTAACTCCTCCTAAGGACTGAGAACACCTCTGTTTCAGCAGAGCTCACTGTATTGGCTCCCCCTGCTCAGGGGACATATTCTCACCTTAAATTGTTTAACATTCCCAGATCTGTCCAAAATCTTCAAGCACCAAGGACATGGTGCTGAAGGGCAGGGTGGACAGACAGCCACATTGAATATTTCAACTGTACAGACTAAGGGCGTGTAAGAGACCCATTAATCCATTCCAACAGTTGTTCTCTTAAGGGACACACAACTTCTCAAAGGAAAGCCAGGAATAAATAGCTAAGAAAACCTTTTCTGTACAAGAGTGTGCACAGCAGAGGCCTTTCCTTTTGGTTGGCAGCCCAGGGACATCAATCCTCCTCCTTCTCGATGTAAGGTTTGCTGCTGACCCGGGCCATCTGCCGGGCCAGGTACCGGTCCCGTGCTGACATCACTGTCTCCTCGTTGCTCCTTTTGGCAAATTTGCTCATGCTCTCAGGTGCTTTCTGTGCTTGTTCTTTCTCGTCTTTCTCCCCTTCTTCTCCAGCTTTACGTTTCTGCTCAGACACAATTCCAGAGCTGGAGCTTCCCTTCTCATCCATCTCTCTGTCTTTTCCCTTCCTCTCTTTTCCCAGATCAGTGTCTCCATCTTTTTCTAAAGATGTAGGAGTACTTTCCCTCCTCTCTCTGTATTTCTTTTCATCACTGCCATATTTCTCTCTCCTCTCCTTTGCATGATCTTCCCTTTCTCTGTATTTCTCTCCTCTCTCCTTCTCTCTGTCATTATATCTGTCTTTATCATTTCTTGTTCTGTCTTTCTCTGAGCCCTTCTCATCTCTCTCCTTTGCCCTCCTCCATTCTCTGCCATGCCCCTCCCTCTCTTTTCTTTCCTTCCCCCTTTGTTTATCATCTTGATCTTCCCTCCTTCTGTAGTGATCTCTATTAGTGTGATCCCCATGCCTATGTCGTTCTTCCCTTTCCCTTTGGTGGTCCTTTTCATGGGTCCTACTTCTCTCATAATCCTTTTCCCTGTACTGTTCCTCATTTCCCCTTCTGCCTGGCCTGCTCTCTCCTCTCTGATGACTTGTTTGGCCTTTGGTGCGTGGCTCTTCCTCCACACTGGATGAGCTTGGTGACCTGGAATGCCTCTGGCTTTTGTGATGTTTAACCTCCTCTTCACTGCTTACAGAGTTTTCTCTTCTTTTCTTCTTTTTCAAATGTACTTTACTATGCTTGTGTCTCTTGTCATCATCACTACTGTCAGTTCCTAGGTCGGTATCAGCATCTGGATTGTTCTCTTTCTTAGAGGGCTTCACTCTTTGTCTTTCAGACAGGCATTCGTTCCTTTCATTGGCTTCATCCTGACTGTCAGGTTTTTCTTCCTTTATCCTACATTTTTTATGTTAGAAAAGAAAAACAGCATTAAAAAGCCTGAAATCTTGGACTTTTCTATGAACTGACTTCTGTGCAGGACCTAGGCAAAAGATGATGCTGAAAAGTCTAAGAAAGGAAATCTGTCTGTGGCTCAGGTTCCAGGAATCCAGCACAAAATATCCACATCTGGTTCAGTGGTGAATGTGAGCTGAGGAATTTATCTTAAAGAGTGACTATGGTGAAGAATGTGCAACTTCTATCTAAGGAAGAAGACACTGATTTGTGTTCCTGTGTAAGCCTGCTGGCAAGTTACAGGTTCTCCTATGTGTTTAGTCCTCTATTCACATGAAATAATTATCCAGAGAAGCAGCAGGTTGGACATTTTGCTGACAGAGGCAGGAACAGGGGTTTTTTTGATCCAGTGTTTCTGAAGATCTCACATGTGGCTAGACAGAAATTAGTAACTTTTAACACCTCAAATATTCTTAAATGCAAAATGCTGACCCGTGGAGGGGGTTATGCTTTATCAATCTCTTCTGGCTGATGAGGAAATACATGTTCACTCACACGAGTCTTTTCCATTTCATCACACAGCTCCAGTGAGAGCCTGTGGGGCACTCTCATGAGTCAGCACACCACCAGTTCGATTCTATGTCTGCTGAATGCCTGAAGGCATGGACAGCCTATGAACAATGACTAAAAATTACACTGAAAGTTTGGTAATTTACTTAGCAATCCAACTCAAACGTGGATCACTTTAGGGACACTTCTGAGATCTAAAAGTGGAGCTGTTTTCTCTCTGTATCTTGTTATATTGCCACAAGAAAGAATAAAATTAAAATATACACCTGAGTTTATTTGAAAGCCTTGCTGGGAACACCATCCACAGGACTATTGGTTTCCCCTGAACTAATTTCATGTGCCACTAAAGGAAATTTCCTTAATTTGCAAGATTCAAAACCCATCACTTCAAGTGCTCTCTACACAGTACAAAATCACATCATCCTGAAGACTTCATGGAAAACTCCCTTTCTTCAGATAGCTGAGTAAATTCAGTGATCACTTTCTTCATTTAGGCTAAGAATTTACTTTCCAACAATCCAGTCTCAGATGTAGAAGATCTCTTGATGAAAGCTGCATTTTCTTTGTGATGGCAAACACTTAACTACTGACATCCATACTTAAAACCTCTATCAAATGATGTTTAACCTGAGTTAATTGTCTCAAATGATCAATTGCTGCAAACAAGAAACATCCCCTTCATCACATTTATCCACAGGGCAGAATGTTACCATTTTAATGGTAAAATGGCAGAATGTTACCATTTTAATTTAAATAATTCAGTCTCATCTCATTTCTTTGCTTTGGAATGTGCACACGTTAAGATTTCAAAATATTCCTATTGGATTTCCTATATATTTCATTCATTCTCTTTTACCACAGCATCAACATTCAATTTAGTTTTTATGCAACTAAATGTGAAGTAAGTACGAAGTTAAGAGACTCACATTCCTTACAGGAAATTCACAGCATATTCATTTCCTATGACTTACTTCTATGCTCATTATTTTACCTCTTGTCTTCCTCATGATTCAAAATGTGTAACTTAATACAGATTGTTAAATATTATATAAACCAAAGAAAATGCAGGTTAGAATAATACCAAGCAGGATTAGAAGCCTAACTGTCCTCTCTATACTTCTTAGATGGCATCCCTGTCTTGTTTCATTTCTGTGTCATTGATGACCATTAGTTATTACCAAATAATTCAGTTAATCAGCTGTATGAAATTACCACTTTACCTTACCACTGTTTTGGTGCTCTCTGCCTAATCCTCCAGTGAGTATGGAACCACAAACAGCCAGATGCTGGTTTTTATACCTGAAACCCTGTTGCAATCACATCCTACCTGGCTTCACGGAAGCTGCATTTAGGCATCTCTTCTTCCCCCACAGTCTGGTTTAGAAGATGTCTGTAAAATCCACTGAGATCCCTCTGTTTGGTCACATCCAGGTATGCTGAGAAAGAAAGGGAAGTTGGATTTACTGTGCCACAAATACCACACACAACTCACAACCGGTAGACACCACCATAACTGCAATCTCCATCCGGGAAGTTTTCAAACCCAAAGAGATAAAAGCTGATCTGACCTCACAGCAGACCATGCTTGGAGCAGAAGGCTGGAACAGGTGACCTTCAGAGATCCACTCTAACCCAGTTTATCTTATGATCCTACTTCCTGTGCTGTACATCTACTCTTGATACTGATCAGAATGTCTGAGGTAAGGACTGGAAACATCACTGTACCCCAGGCTTAAGAGTCTTCGTTCAACAACTGACCTTCCCTCAAAAACTGAAAGCACCAACCCAAATAGTACTGACACACAAACAGAGAAGCTTCCTCTGGTCCATTCGTAACACAAAGGAAAATAACAAAAATCAAAGGTGGATTTGATTCAGCATCTGCTAACCTGGTCCTCTTTGATTTTAATTATCTCAAGCCTCACAGAGAGAACACCAGATATTCATCTGATAAATCATGTATATCATGTACAAAGCCCTACTTCTTTTTCAGGGCAATTGTTTCACTAGGAATCTCACCCTCGAGAGCTGATTCTCTTCTTTCTCTCTCCTCCTCCTCAGCTCTTTCTTGCAGCTTCTTCTTATAAGCTGAAGTCACAAAAGCCTCTTTGTGTGCAAACTCTCCTCCTTCCATTTCACGCTCTTTCTGAATTTTTCTTTCCATTCGTCTTTCTTGCTCCTTCTTTCTAATCTCAGCTGCTTTGAGGATATTGTGGATGTATCTGGGCTGAGGTAAAAGGGGAAAAAGTGCTGAGAGCTAATTGAGGTGGCTGAGAGAACACAGACTGGGATTGATGGAGATGTTGAATTAAGTTGGTAATGGAAGAAAATTGTCAGGAGCTACTCTAATGTGTTGTCCCCCTGACTGATAGCTATCCAAAATAAACTGCCATTCCCTTTCAGATCCCTAACATGGCATGTTTCCCAGTACCAAGACAGGTTGCTGTATTCAATCAAAATAGTCATCCCATCTTTGACTAGGAGGATTTTTACTCTAAATGAAAATAAATGGGTTTTCGATTTTTCATCCTTCTGTCTTGTGTACTGTAGCAGCCTTGCCCTTCTTTTAAGGAGTGGGAGGCTTCCTTTCATACCCAGAACCTGTCAAGAGCCTTCAAATAAAATAAAATAAGTAACAATGAAAGTATCACTTGTCAGGATAATTCAGCAATGCTCTGAAGTTTACAAGTTAACCAGTCATGGCTACCCCAAGCAGACAGAGTTGAACAGACAGGATACATGCTCAGGTATTGACCTTTTTGTCATCGTTTCCAGCTAACATTTTGGCACTGCTTTCTTTCTTCTTCTGCTGCATTTCATCATAAATACTGTCATATTCATACACCATAGCATCTTCTTCTAAAGCCTTCTGAATTTCCAATTTAGTCTAAAACCAAAAAAAAGGGAGGAGGAAAGGAAATTATATAAAAATAATAATAATGAAATCTTTACTATTTTCAAATATTTCATTCCTGTATTGTAATTTAAACAGATCTATAGTATAAACCTACCCATCAGAACACTGAAAATAAATTAAAAATAGTCTTTTACCTGTTTCATTGCTTGCTTTTTCAATGCTTCTTTTTGAAGACTTTCCCCAACAGTTGGCTGTAGGAAGGAAGCATTGCAGAAACAAAATTAATTACATTATTTTGTAATAATAACACAGGTAATATTCTTTTTCTACCATTCTAACAAACAACTATATAACAGTCCAATTACAGGCAGGCATGATTCAGAAAATACTGAATTCTCCCTTCATGTCCATCAGAGATGTAGCAGTCATGAGCAGAGATACTGACAATCACATGAAAAAAGAAAAACTGTATTCATAGTTAAATATAAAAATCTGAAAGGATTTGGTATTTAATTCAACTCTGATCTGTATCATTAGCTGTGTATTTTCAGAAATAAGAACACAGCTAAACAGCATATACTTCAAATGTTACTATTTAATTTCTCAAGACTAACATGCTAGAAAATAGTAATACTAAACTTCCCTAAGAAGAAACAGATCCCTACTGAAAATATGTTTTCTAATCATACTGTCTTTTACAAAAAAAGCTTTGCATTCTATTTACTTTTTTCTTTGAATTAGTTTTGACCTAAACTACGTATCTATCTTTTCTCAACCAATAGATAATTGTGTTTATTAAACAAATCCAGTATAATGGCAGGACTTGTATCCATGTTTATGTAATTAAATATCTCTTAATCTTAAAAAGCAGAAATAGGAAGGAAAAATCCTTTTGCATTTTGGCAGCTTCCCAAGTTTTGCAACTTTGACTAATACATGCTCTGTGTCACATTTTAAAAAGGCAAAGAGATTCTGTAATTTGCTCATAATAAAATCAACAAATGAAAACCAAGTAGCAGGGAGCTTGGCAGCAGGGACTAAGATCTTCTGAAATCAAACAGAATTAGCACCATCTAAATTCAAACAGATCCCCTGAACATGAAGGCTTTTAAATTCATTTGATGTTTAAAATAAAATAATAACATGTCATGACCCCTCTTTCTTATCCTATTAAAACTTTAGCAGATGTGTCAACAAGGAAAAACACCAAGTGCTTTTCCACAATTTTCTACAGCACAGACTGTAAACAGTGCAAATCTTTTTTTTTTTCCACTGGTTAATTTCAGAAACAGGGAACAAGCTGTGCAGGGATGGAGTCTCATTATACGTGACTCTGAGCACTCTGTCTCTCCCCTCTCCCCTCCTCAGTGGTGCCTGCTTGATTTGGCAAGGGGGCAGTGCTGTGTGAGCAGACACTGGCCCTGTGCTGAGCACCCAGTTCCTCCTCACTGGGAAAGACCAAAATCACAAATTCTCATCCATTTCAGCTTTTCACAAAGACCACCTGATACCTCTGGGGGCTCTGCTGCCCACCCAAGATGACTCTAATGAACAGGTACAGACAGTGATCAACCCTAAGGGATGTTTTTTCTGCTATGGAAGCCATAACTAATAAAAGTATTTGCAAACTTCTCTGTAGGTTTTATTTGTTTTAAATGACAGAAAGGTAGTATCTCAGAGGAGTATCAGGTAATTCCAGACTCAGCAAGAGAAGGTGCTAAGGTAACACAGTCATTATTTGGAGTATATGTGATATTATACAATAGAATCCACTGATCTCTAGATACTCTAGACCTTTGTTCACCTCCCACAAACACAGAACTGAAGGTTTCCTCTATGGGAAACTCTTACACTGGTTTAACAGAAAGGCACTTCAACAGTGAAGAATCTCCCCTGCACTACTCCAGAAAGCAGGGGCTCAGTGAAAGACAAAACAGATTCTGCAGTTATATTTACAGAATAAGCTTTATTCCACCAAAATATTTGAAACACTGCTTAGAATGTTTTCCTTGTCTGCCTACATGGAATAAATGCACTGATCTACAAAAATCATGTAAACACTCAGGTAATACATAATCCTCATTATTGGACATATGATGGTAAAGAAGTCCATCTGCCATTTCTCCAGAGTGGCAGTAAGTTTACAGAAAACAAACACCTTCCCCAATGGTTTATGGTGGACAATTTCCTGTTGTGCTGTGAGCTCTGATAGATGAGAACCTCCCGTCCTTTTGTATTGTTTTACTTATCAACTGCCCATTTATTAAAGGCCCTATAAGCTCAGCAATCTGTCTCATACTTTTTCCCTCCCTCTAGTCAAGCTATTCTTCTGAAGCACAAAGCTTATAGTTCAATATTTTCTGGAAGGAGAAAACATTTTAACCCTATCCTGTGAAAGCACATAGAATCCATGCAAATCAAGGAACTCTGAGAAATGAGGCTCTCCAGTCTACCACTGCTACCAGACCATGGGAGAGAGCTTGTACACAACTGAAAAGGTTATTAAAAAGAAAAAAAACAACCAACCAAACAATAAATTACCCCAATCTGCTAACACTTCTCATGGTTCTCTCCATTTCTTACCCCCTTCTCACTCTAAAATGAGCTACTTACACCCTCATGTACATAGATTTCGGAGTAAATCCTTAAGGCCTGCCCTCATAGAGACCTGTACAATCCAACTACAACCTGCACATGAGACTCTGGTCTTCATGAAGAAGAAAAACAAAAATCACATCAGGCAGCAGATTCCTCTCAATTCACATACAATATGAGTCATGGCTACTAGCAGAAGATCAAGAGAATGAAAAACAAGTCATGTACACAGAATTAACTTTTCTCGGCACTCCATCCTAGTTTCCAGAAACCAGATCAAGGACTTCCTGAACTGGAGGATGCACCTGAACCATTGTTTGACACTAAGAGCATCCCTTAATTTGACTAATCCATTTCTGAACCTGTTTATATTTTTGGCCATGCTACAGTATCCTGTGGCAAAGAGTTCCACACCTTAACTACACAACTTCCCTTTGTTTAGATTAAACCAGTTACCTGGTAATTCCATAACATAACCTGCTGCTCATGTTGTGAGAAATGGCAACATCACCTCACTTCTCTGAATTATCCTTGATTTTATACACATCCTTTTGGGCTACTCCTTTCCACTTCCTCCTTCTCAGAAAACTCATTTCTAGGAGTCCCTTTACTCAGTCTTACTTTGCATGGAAACTGTTGCAAAAACTCTGCTCAGCACCACCATTAATTACTCAGCAAATCCTTTTTAGTCAGACTCTTCCTTTGAAAAATTGCAAAGGGAATGTAAGGATCTGTAAGCAAAATCAAACTCTGAGCCTATAGCAGGATATAGTTTTCTGCTTATTTTCAGCTTCTGCTTGCTTAAACACTCCATTGATCTTTTAGATGGTCACTAAAAAACCCACCAAATCACAGAAGTGCTCACACTGGCTCCACAATCTCTCTCCCAAACTGAGCACCTGTTGAGGTCTATGTACAGTTATTTTTTTCATCCTGTCTTAACAAATCAGCTTTGAAAGACTGGTACAGTACAGGAACACACACTGGGTAATTCTGGTGCAATCAAGAAACAGAAATTTTATCTGCTGTGCCACAGAGATAATTTCAACTCAACTCCAAAGGTAAAATGGAACAATGAACATCACACAGACTGACAAGCCACCTTTTCCCAATCAACACTGTATTGCAAAAAAAATTCCATCCCAGATGCTCTGTTTCTTATGAAATAACATAAAGACCATCTTCAGCACCTAACATCCATTAATGTACTTAACTACAGGGAAAAAAAATTTCAAATTCATTCAGCAAGGATAGAGGCAAAATCTGAGTGAAAAATGCATAGTAACATTAAAAAAAAGGAGCAGAAGTTTGGTATCTAATATATAATCACAGACCAAGTCAGGTGTGCAGATTTCCCAGCACAAACTTTATTAGAGTTCAGTTAAAAATACATAATCTCCAGACATTTGAGATGTAGTTCTGAGTGATAAGGTAGCAGACAGGAAATGAAACCCCTCCCAAATGCTGCTCCTTATCTTGAAAAGCTCTGAAATTATTACTGAACTAATAAAGTAATTCTGATTTTTTTTAAAAAAAAACAACAATCTTCTTTGATAAAGGCAGTTATGAGATTATTACTTTTTGCTGGGTATGTACCATACTGATGAGCACAACAACTTTTAAGAGCTGTTATAACAGACTCTGACAGTGAATCTGTCAGCTTTTCTGAAAGGGAGGATGCTTGAGCTGTTGGCAGACAGCATCATATATTATTTTTACTAGAATTATTAACATTAATTATTTCATTTCAATGTTTAGATATTAAAGAGAAAATGAAGAAATGAAAAAGTATAAGAGAGCCCCCAAGAAGGTTCCTACCTACCCAGACCTACCACATAATGTTTAATGACAACAGATTAAATGAGGCTTATTCCCGGGATGTGGAAAATGTGGGGAGAGATCCTTAATGCAGAGAAAGGCACCAAATGCCATCCAAAGGAAAAGTGCTCCATTACCATCTGCAGTAGGTGTATCTAAAGGGAAGCCTCTCTATATAGCCACAGCAGAGGGAAGCACCTCTGAGGTACACAGCTGAGTGAGGAAAGAGAAGGGATTTAAAACACATTCCTGTCCTGAAGGCAGTTTCATGTTGAGTGGATATCACTAGGATATCCTCAGCCCTTTCATGTCTTAAAACAGGAGCTCAGACACCTTGACAGCAACACTCTGGATTCTGCAATGGAATCAGGTACACGGGGGCTGTGAATTGCTAAATTCAGGCTTTCTGTGACATAAAATCAACAACTGTTAGTTCATTAAAATAGATTTTAAAAATAAATATTTTGGGGAGTTGGAAACCGACCAAAATTATTTGATGCTTTATTAGCATTGTTTTTCTCAATCACACAAAAGAGCAAGCATGGAGAGAAGCTCTGGGGAAGAAAGAACATTTTTGTAGCACAGGTTTCTGTAAGGGCCCCAGCCCAGCCCATATCCCAGCCTGTTCCTGGATAGTTCCCCTGGATAAATCCACATCCAGGTGGGATTTACACAGCGCACAGTGCCCTCTACTGGGGCAGGTACAGAGCGAGTATTTTGAACGTAATACTTAAAAAGAAATTAAAAATTAAAGATTACAGAAAAGAACACTCCCACGAAAATTTCAGGAATCTTCTTTTGCTTTAGAACGTTAGGATTGTACAACTTTTGTTCACAATATAAACGTCATAAAATCAATTACATCAAATTTGGGTGGAATGAGCTAAAGGATTCAATACACTTATCTACCACACTTTAAAGTTAGTATCTGAGTGAGACCTGTTGATTACTACTGAGCTTTCTATTTGCAGGCATTCACCAGTGACAGCCAACAAATTTGTTTACAAGCTACAGTTAGGCAAATAGGTTGTCACAAGCGCTGAACTTCTAGAAGAGCTGACAGAAAGCAACAAGAAAATCATCACTTCCATGTACTAAAGAAAATACAGATCATATTTCACACTCAAATCAAAAATGTTGATACATATCCTAATGACACTGACAAAACCTGATGCAGCCATTAAGGGTTGGACACAAATAAATTTGCAGAAGATGGGGAAATTAAAGAAGAAAATTACTTAACTGACCTCTTCATCTGACTCATCTGCAAACACTGAGAGCTTCTTTGAAACAAGATTTTTCTGTGGCAACTTTTTGGGCATAATAAGCCCATATCTAGAGGAAAAAAAAAAAAGTAAAGTTACCTTTAGCATCACTTACAACACAGCACATTACAAACCAAAAATCTGCCATTTACTATTTGACACATCAAATAGTGTCAAAAAAACATCAGCATCAACATAATGTATCAAAGTTATATGTGAGCAGCCTTTGCAGCAGAGCACACCTGCCAGCTTCTCCCAGAGCTACTGCTGTATTTTGCCATGTAAAGTTTCTGGATGCAATGATTGTCCTAAATCAAGACACAAATCCCTTTTGTCCACAGCTCTCCAAGTGATTTTCTTTTCTCTCGAAGTAAGAAATTACTGTTTAAACTGAAGGGATTTAGCCTTGGTCTATACAAGGCACTACTCCATGGCTACGTTTGCAGTGCAGTAATTTCATGTTTTGCTGGCGATGTAAACCACAGGTACAGCTATGGCAAAGGACAAGATTTACAGTCACATTATGTAGCGTCGACGTTGATTAACCACACACAAACAACTCTTCTGCTGACAAAGTCCGCCTGTGTGCTAAACCCACTTCCTTTTGGTGCCGAGCAACCTCTAAATCGGGGATTTCTTGCCCACCTGCCTTTCCCTGAAGCCCTCGCTGAGTCAGTAGCTTGACAGAGCGTGTATGACTGAAGTGACTGGAACACCCCACACTCTGGGGGTACCACAGCATCCCTGTGACCGCTGTTTGCCTCGAACCCGCCCCTCAGCTCCGTCTGACCCGGCTGCGGAGGCCGAGCAGGAGCCGCTGGCCTAGCCGCTGCCGGTGCTCGAGGGTGGGAGGTGTGAGGCAACACTGAAGAGATTCTCCTCTCTAAAAGTGAAAAACATCCCCGGGCAACACTTGCGGCACCCCCAAAGCGCCTGCCCGCTGTTTGAGTTCTGTTTGTTTTTAATCAACACAGTCTTAAAGTCAGGCCAACGCAGCGAGGCCGCGCGGCGGACACCTGGGACAAGCGAGTCCCTGGGCAAAGGTTTTCCAGCGCTCGCCCCCGCCCTCAGTGCCGGCCCCAAACCCCCCCCGAACGCTGCCCCGCGGGCCCCCTCGCCCGCCCGCCCCGGCCCTGCCGGCACTCACTGCTTGCCCAGCGCCGCCATCTTGTCCGACCGCCTACCCCGCGCAGCCGCTGCCGTTCCGCGGCCGCAGATTCCTCGCGCCCGAGACCTCCCCACGCGCTTTCCCCGCCCGCCCCGGAGACCCCCACGGCACCGCGCTATGGTCCCGCTCCGGGAGGGAAGAGGAGAGCGGGCGGAGTAGGCTAGAGGCGGCGGGGGATTTTTTTGAACGGCCCGTTGTCGAGGGGCGAAAGTGCTGATCGGGGAAGGGCGATGGCGGGCGCTCCCTGAGGGGAGCAGCGCGGGGGACGCGGGGGCGCCTCAGGGCAGGGGCGGGAAAGGTCCCTGAGGAGGGAAAAGCCCCTGAGGGGGAAAAGCCCCCGAGACGCTCCCGAGGCCTCCGGTGGTCGCCGCTCCCCGCGCCGGGGCTGAGGAGCCGCACTGTCTCCCCCCAGCCATCACCGACCTGTCGCTTGTTTTCCCCTGAAGACTGAACGAGGAGTTTAATTTCCCAAAATGTTATTAAAAAAGTGATTCTGCCAAAAGGGACGTTATTGGAAAGATGAAATCTCGCTGCAGACAGTGCAGTTGCTGTAATCTCAAGCTTTATCCCAATAATAAAGCTTTTTGTGTTATATTAATAGTGTTGGACTTTTCTGCAACGTATTTAGAAGAACGTCACAAAATGCTGATTAACAACCTATATTTAAAATTATTCCTAAAAAGTCATTGAGGGGAACTGAGCCTTGAAAATTTTTGCTGTATCATTTACAAGCATTGTAGTTTGGGAGCCATAAAGATGTCTCTGCCTCTCTTCTTCCCATCAGAATTAATTAAACCCTAAAACTTTGATTAAGCCTTTAAAATTCAGTAGCTATACTGGCAAAATTCTTTCCTTTAATGTTTCTGTTACTTTTTCTTCATAATCCTTAACAGACTCCCTATCATCTCAACTATATTCCCTAACAGACTTCAGCCATGTTAACAACAAATACTACTAGCTGTGCATAAAAAATAGAAAATCAACAGTTGATTTAATAAAAGATGTGAAACACCAGAATCACGAGGGTTAGATGAGAAATTAAGATATTTAATTGGAGGCACACTAGAACTGGTTGCCAAAAGGGGCTAAGGATGGTTTTTTCCAGTGCGTTAGCTCTTTGTGAGCTCCACGAGTGCCAGGCAGGTGTGAAGCCACTGGTACAGGTATGCAGCTGGAGCAGTGCCATGCTGCCACACTGCTTCTTGAGGGACACCTGGAACAAAAAAAAAACAGCTGCAAATACAACAGGGGAAGTCAAAACCATGAGCAGTGTCGCCACAAGAACAGAAAATCATCCCCTCAGCAGAGGTTACCCTGAGTCCAGTAATGCCAGGAATGGTGATGCTTTGAAGAGCACACAGATATGTTGTGACAGTGACCTGTCAAGTGCTGACTTTCTACTATAATTTATCTGGTTTTGTGGTGGGTTCCCTGTTGTACAAAGTGCTCTGCTATATTTTAATGCTAAACCAGCACATATATATGGAACATATGGACGTTACCTTATGTTCATTTAAAAGGAATTCCCATAATTGTGAGTTATACCTGCATTCACACCCCTGATCTGACACTGCTCTCTCAGAATAGGTTCCACCCTGGGAAACCAACCTTTCCTAGCACACCAGCAGTTTCCAAAGGTACATTCTTTAATCTAATTAAACCTGCCTCCCTAACTGTAGGAAAACTGGATGCTCTAGGCTTCTTTTGTTCTTTCCAGTGAATTAGTTCAATATATATGAGGAGAACACATGAAAAGGAACTATGACTGCCACAAATGTTTACTCTTTATCAGCAGGCAGGGTACTGTTGATAAATATCCCCAGCTAAAGTAATAACTCTTGTCCACGTTTGGGTTTTAACAGGCCTCTCAGACTGGTATTAGATCACAAAGAGAGAGATCTCAATGAGAACAAGTAATTTCTCTTGCAGAGATATTGCAAATAATAACAGCCTCTTGACTGCTCTGGCACCAAAAAAAGCTCACGTTCATTAAAAGAGAGAAAGACAGACTGAAAAACAGCTCCTGTCTATGGCCTCTGAGTACATTAAGCACTTGGCAGATGGTGTTTATGAAGAGGAGGGCTCACAGTGTGTGTTCCTGTTTGGAGCTGGGTCAGTCCCTAGGGCAGGGCACAGAGGTCTGAAGCAGAGTTGCTTGCCAAAAGAACCATCATTCTTCGTATGTCTTTATATGTTACTTGCCAAAAGAACCTTCATTCTTCATGCTTATCAGGATGTTTACAATGAGATCACTTGTTCTGGAAGGTTTCAAAGCTGATCTGCTCCCCTTTCCTGAAGGCGGTGAATTTTCAGTCTAAATTTAACAGGTTGATTTCTATTGACCAAAACCACTGCAGATATTTAGGTCCCTTTATCTGTTGTTTAATCTATTGTGAAATAAAAGTTAATTTCTGAAGTAAGACCCTTAAAAGCACTCAGCTGAACATTGCCATGGATGCAGTTTCATTGTTGAACTGTGCCTGGTAACCTCACAATGAGTTTATGATATTTACCAAGGAGGTCCAGCAGCTGCTCTGCTTGAACTTGCTCAGATGAAGCAGTTGGATCAAAGCAACAAATCTCCTGAATCAAATTGTCATCAAGTTTCTGCAATGCAGAAAACAAAAAGATTAGGGTGTTTGTTAAAAGCTTACAGAATGCAAGATAGATGAGAAACACATAGAAAATCTATAGGTAATGAATTATTTCACTGCCATTTCCCCCTAGGCAAATCCACTGTATCTTCTTGGAAGAGGAAGAATAGAAAACAAACTCTCAACAATTTGAATTCTCACCAGTTTGCACTGATTCCAGCTCTCAGTCTCCTCTGAGCCCTTCCAGTCTGGATGCAAAAGCAACAGCACAGCCTTAACTATGTTGTGTACCAGAGTTGGGGGTTCTGCCCAGCTCTTTATTCCAGCAAAGCTCTCAGCATTGAGTTTCCGGACACACTCACGCAGCTCCTGCAGCATGAACCAGTGGAACAGAATCCCTGTGTGCCTCACATTTGCCAAATGTTCTGCCTCTGAAATCAAAACCAAACCTCTCAAGAAGCTGCCCAGAAACATCTGCTACTCAAGACTTACATTATTGAATGATAGTCTATGTGCTAGATCCCTGAGGGCAACAAGGTGCCTGCTTCATACCTTTGATTTCAGCACTAAGCACCCTGTGAGCCACAGTTAAAATCAGCCCATTCTGTTTAACTCTACTCTGCCAAGCACTGAGACTTGCTCAGGAGTAGTTTATATATAGCAAGGATTTGTATTTGTCTTTCCATACTTGTAGGAATGATACTTTTAATATAGCTTTACTGAGATTCCTAATTTCACCCCAAAAATCTATCTCACATCTGTATGAACAATACCCAGCACGTGTGTTGGCTCTGTTTCCTCTAGAGACCTCTGCAGGATCTCCGAGCAGGCAGCTTGGGCCATCTTTAGCATTTTCTGCAGGTCTTTCTGTTCCTCAGGTGGTAATTTCTTGTGCTGTCCGATGCTGATATCAAATACGCCGAGAGTTTGTCTCGATAGGTCATGGAGAGGTACTGCAATGTGGTATTCTCCATGGACAGAAGTGAGAGTGACCTCTGAACTGTCTGTGCACTTGAACAGGTAATCTCTGAAATGAAATGTGCTAGGCTTTACCATCCTGCTTTGTTTTGGTGATTTACATAGCTTATTTAAGTAAGATGCCATTCATCTCTTGTAAAAATAAAGGTATTGCATTACTAAATCATAGTTTGTTTCCTTGAACTGAAATTTGCACAGCTCTATCATTCAAGGCATGTACACAAAGGAAAAAATAGCATTGGGAACACAATATTGCTTAGCCAAGGTGATTGCTGAAAATCATGAGACTTTAACAAATCTTACTTTTAAAGCAGTTTGCTGTTTCTAACTGCATTGACATTTGTTCTAGAGAGTTTTATAAAAAGTCAAAACAGCTCCTGGAACAGCAAATGGCTGTTCAAGCAACTTTGACAACAAAGATGATATGCTTAAAAGACAAGTCTGTGAGGATCTTGGCAGTGGAAGGAAACAATACTGAAGGAAATGAGAAAAATGGCCAGGAAAAAATACAGATTATTCTAAAGAGCAAAATGGTTCGGTGTAGGCTGTAATCCTGCAAACCTTGGCAGCTCAGTTGGTAAGCATTAAGGCAGAAGTTAAGTTTTTGCAGCCTAAAGTCAAAGAGAAAATACCCCTCAACCCTTCACAGCTCAGTGCCATGTACATACACACCAGAAGCCTTGACAGTGAGAGAGCTGCAGCCAGACACTCCTCTGGGCCACACTGACCAAGGGCTTCCATGTAATGTGGGTCAGCCTGATGCAGGCTGAGCCCAGCAGCAGAGGGGACTAGTCCCACTGCAGGTGCTGCAGCCTACCTGAGGAGGTCTTCCTCTCTGAAGAGAACAACAGGAGAGCTGTGGATTTCCTTTTGTCCCATGTTATCTGTAGTGATCATCTTGCACAGAGCATAGTTCTGCCAGAGAGAAAAGAGAGGTTTAGCTGCATCCAAGAAAGCAATAGATATTTTGAAGCTTGGAGAGGGAGGAAATGGTTTCTTTCTTACAGGAAACTCCTATGTACATTCAAGAGCAATGGGATGGTTTAAAGACATCTCCCAACAATGCTCAGTTTTATTCCCAGAGATATATGAAGAATGTGCCCTGGACCTCCCTCAGTCAGACTATTTAATCCACTCCAGGCTCCACACTGAGGAACACCCACGGGCCTAGAGATTTCCATTCTTTTTCCCATCCTCTTGCAGTCCTTTCTCATGTCATGTTTGTGTCAGTGTGCCTTGACACATGAAAAGCACAGAGGGGAGTGAGTGACCTGGCTATCAGGCAGCTAACAAGGGAACAGTGCTGAGCCTGGAATGACAACAGAACGCTGCCAACATAAACCATGCTTATCAGAGGAAGCAGCTGAATTATGGCTGCAGCAGATGTCATACAGACTTCAGGATGACATGGGATCAGTCCTAAATATTGCATAAACTTTTCATCTTCTTAACTCACTGGTATATGAAGTGACAAACTTCCCAGGGCCCAAGTGCCTACTGAACAATTGGAATATGACCTGCATGGAGCGGGGCTGCCTTTACAAGCTCGCTAATTGGGAACCAGTCACTTCCTGAGCTGTATTTACGTCTTGGCTGCTGACATAAGTTCAGAACAAAGAGCTAAGACATTAGCTGGAACATTCTCTTGTTCCTATAAAATACTGTAATTTTGACATGCAGAGTATCTCCAAAGAGAAGCATTTCCCTTTGTGGAAATCCCAGACAGCAAAGCTGTGGACGGATGGATGGGTGTGGGGTTCTGCTCTATTGGTTGCTATGCAGCAGTGAGCACTTAAGTAGGAGAATATTCCCTTTTCCTATGGAGAAAGGGTTATATTAGCAGTGCTCTTGAATTCTTTTACATGGGAGGATGAAAAGAATGAGGAGGATTCTCCTTTGCAGAGGGAATCTTCCCTCTCTACCTTTGTTGCCCTTTGGTTGCACAGGCAGGCACAAGAATCTTGTGCAGATTTCAACTTTAATGATAAAACCACTGGAAAAACACAGGCAGCTGGAGATGGCACGTCCTCTTTAAAGCAGCCTTTCATCTCCTGATGATTACAGACCTTTTCTCTGCAGTACCTTGTCTTTGCCAGGTGCCACCAGATAGGTTGTGACAGTGTGGATGCTGGGTGTCCTGGGATACAACCAGTCCAGAGCAGTGACAGCCACTTGTAGGACATTTTCCCGCATGCAGATGTCATGGTAAGCTTTGCTGAATGCATGACAAACTCCCTGTGAAAGCAGAATCCACCAAGACAGACAATTACACATGATTTGGGAGAAAAAAGCTGAGCAAATGTTCATGCTGTAACAAATTGTTTTAATCAGAATTTGTAAAGCAGAAAAGCGACTGTGAAATGTCCCTCATCAAATAATGCCCTGAATTAACAGGGTACCCAGTCACGGCCAAGTCCTTAACCAGACAGAGCTGATTTTTAGTGGAAATAGCCAAATGGACTGGTAAGGCTGGCTTGCTGCGCTCCCTGCTGCCCAGATGGTGCATCCACAGGGAGGCTGATCCCAGAGACCATCCCAAAGAAATCCGGATGGCTGTCGCTTACAATTATTCCACCACATATAAAGTAAGGTTTCACGTCATTTTATAGAAGTGAACACAAATAGGATATTGAGAGCTTCAGGAAATAAAAGCTGCTATCTTTGGACTTTGCACAAAAGGTCAATTAACTTCCTAGTCAGGAGAAGGTCAAATAAATTATTGATGAAATGATACCTCATAATAAATTTCAGATAAGATGCTAATCAGCAGGATACTGATAAGGTGCTCTCCTAACACCACTTTCACCATATACTGCAGAAGGGGACCCACAGATATTTTTTTAGTTGTACATCTTATGTTTACTCAGAACAAATGTAAAATTCACAAGTTTTTTGCAGGTTGAAGTAACAAACTACTTTCTGATGGTGCCTACCTCGTAGAAAGTGATCTCATGAGATAGGAAGATGGATTTCTCACACTGATCCTGAAGAGTGTCAAGTCCTAGAATGCCAAAAACTCTCCAATGAGCATCGTGCAGAGGCAGCACCAGGAGTGAACCTTTCCTCTCCTCCACAGGGCTGTCAGAGTTCCAGAAGTGAATGTTTCCATGGAGGTCAACTCTTGGAACATAGATTGGCTTTCCCTGGTCAATGGCTGCAAAGCTGAAATACAAATTTGTGAGGTTTGTCAGGAGGAGAAGAAAACCTTTACTGAAACAGCAAATACTGCAGCTTTGATCTCTTCCCGGTTTTTGGCATCAGAGAAGGAAGGTGTGAGCTCCATACCCTGACCACACTCAGCAATACCACATTTACCACTTGCATCCCAAAGGCAGGTCATAAATAGGCATCCTTAGGACAGTTTAAAAACATCAGTTAATGAATGGAATGAAAAGGAATACAGAAGCAAACAGCAGTTACATTTAATAGGTTAGAGGCAGCAATGTTTAAAGAGACAAATATGTCTGGTTTTTGGAAATGACAAGTGAAGAAGCATGAAAGCTGTTTATAGCATAAACACTAGGGAAGGAAAGGCATTGTTCTCAAAAATATCCTGTGGATATAAACTGGCGTAAGGGTATTAATTTTTAAAGAAGAAAATCTAGGCCCAATGCCACAGTCATTTGCTAAAGGATGAGATTTATTAGACTGTGAGCTAATCTCCCTAAGGAAAGGAGCGAAATTCCAACCAGAGCAGTTCTAAGCAGACCATGTGGAGAATAAGGACATGTATAGGATATTGGATATTCCACAACAATCTCTTGGGAGATTTCCTCTCTGGAGTACTCCATCAACCTCAGCTTCCAGTGCCTCCCAAACACTGCCCTGTACATTCCAAACAGTTTTGAGGAAAAGGAACAGTTATTTGCAGCTTTTCTTACCTTACTCCTTTCATGTCTCTGTGCAGTACCTGGTTTAGGACATAGGGAGCATCGTCTGCGGTACAGGCCATGTAGCGCAGGAGAACCTGTCCCTGCTCTGGGGACAGCTGGTTCTCCTCCAGAAGGGCAATGTATGCACTGATCCTCTTGTTATCCCCATGGGCTTCCATGTCCTAGCAACCAAATGTTTCCCATTACAGTCTGTACACTAGCCACTGGCAGTTATTTCATGGACGTAGCACTAGTTTAATTTTTGCTGGGATGCTGCTCTGGGTCACTGAGTTTGTGTGTCACCAACCCCATGACCTGGCTGTGTCTCTGCTATGGCCATGTCTGCCTGGTGCATGCTGACAAGCACAAACACTCAGTGTTTTGATTGGCAAGGAAAACTGATTTCTTTTTCGCCATTGCTAATGGGGAGGAGTACATAGAAAAATAATGCCTAACTATAATCTGTGCCTAAGCAAGATCCTACAGATTTTTCCTCCAGTAGGAGATTCCTTTAAGAAAAAAAACAAGTGCCAGAGTTGCCACATTTACAAACCTAGACAATACTGCAAGTACACTTCAGCTATGAGAGAAGTTTGGCTTTGAGGAGGGTTTAAATGGCAGTGACAAATAGCTAAAGTAGCAGCAGTAAATTAAAAATGAAACTATTTCCACTACAAATTAACCATCTTTGTCCCAAACTGACTCTGGTGTGTTTTCATTTCAGAAGCTCCAAAACTACAACTGTGGATTTCCAGATCTGATCTGAGTCAGCTCTTCCGTAAGTGAGACAAAATTGTCCATGAGATTCCTTCTGTACTGGCAGAGCAAAGATGCCTACCTGGGACAGGGCCTTAAACACTGCTTTGTACACTGGTTCCATGCTTGTTCCGCTGGTCTCAGCCGCTTGCTGGATATCCTGCAGCCACTTCCTCCTGGCTGAGCTTTGCAAGCTCTCAGGGTGACTTTTCTCCACCCTTATGGTCAGGAATCTCACCAAGTTATCAATGGTTTCATCCTCATTGCCACTGAACTCGGAAGCAAATAACTCAAGGAAAGTCTGGAATGCCTTTGGGGATAGCTTCCCCACTCTACTGACCTGTGGGTATTGCAAGCAAAGCTGTCGCTTTGCTAGTAGAAAAAAACAGAAAATAACATAGGGAAAATCTAATTAAAATCTAATTAATCAGTTTTGCAAAATATGAATCGAGACCTAAACTGCCTTTGGGTGGAGTCCATCCAGTCCATCATTCTAGGTTTCTTTCAGCTATCTCCTACTTGGAAGTTGTCACACTGGCAGGCACTCTCCAGTTTCCAGACTGGACACATCCCTTTCTCTAGATGCCTGCTTTCCCTCCTATGAGAAAGAACCCCGCACAGCCCTGGTGTCTCTCCAGGTGCTGGTTACCTCCGCAGCCAGTCTGTCAGAGCTGTCCCTGCGCTGCGCAGGCTCTGCCCAGCCCCGGCGCTGGGCTCACGGGGGTGCTCTTGCACAGCGTCAGGAACGTGCAGGCGCTGCCTGGCTCCGGGAGCCCGAGCTTCGCGGGGTCTCTGTGACTGATGCTTCCATTCTTTCCTGCATCCTAATTTCAAATCCTCTTGGACCCGAATATGTCCCTGTTCATGGCAGGGTGTTGGACTAGATGGTCTTTACAGGTGCCTTCTAATCCAAACCATTCTATCATCATTATCACTGATTTTAGCTGTAGAGGTAGCAAGTACTAACTTGGCTCCAATCATGGTGGAGCTGACTGTTAATGCTACCTTATCCAGCCCATCATCTAAGGAACATTCATTATTCTAATTTAATTTCTGATTTTCTGACAGAACTAGGATGGAGAATTTTTTGATCATATAAAATGTTTGGATTTTTACCTCCACTTTCTCCTCACTTTGAAGAAAGGAATGAAGAAAGAAATACACATGAAGTTGAATGTGGTATGATCACTTCCTTTACTACTGAGCATAATAAATTATTTTCCCCATCATAGCTAATGTTACACTTTCCACTTGCAAGGACAATCAAATAATTCTTCTTATATTTTAATCTGTGTTTCAGTCCAGGAGAAATGCAATGTCTGTGAGCCTTCTCCCAAACCTGCTTGTTCCACATCCTTGAGAGAATAGGTTGAGGCTGCTAGAAATAGTTTATGTTGCTGGTGGGTGGTATTGATTTTGCTATGCTCCCTTTCTATTTATTTGTCCTTTAGTTTATGAGCCCTTCATGGAAGGGACTGTGTCCTTCCATATTTCCATGGTATGTTCTGGCATGCTTTGAATACAAGAGAGCAGTGAACTGCCAGTTTCTCCTGGCTGGACAGTCTGGAGATGATTAACTGTGACATGCTGGTGTGCTCCCCACCCCACCAGCTGCCTCCAGTAAAGAGGTTTTGGTGGTTGCCAAAGTGAGCCATTTTTAGTGATTTGCAGCAGAACAAGCAGCATGAAGATGAGGATGGAGATGAAAAACCCAGTCCTCTCCACCCAAGCACACATGCAGACATGTTCTTAATTGCTCATCCAGTGTTTCAGAGCACCTTATGCCCACATGTTAATATGCATGAGGCTGCCAGACAGGTTCAGGTGAACCTGCAGCACTTCTGCTGGACCCAAGTATTTTCTGTCATGGACCAAATTTGCTAAGTTTATGCAGTGAAATAAACAGAGAACTGAGACCCGAAGCTGCTCTGTAATTCATGAAAGCTGTGCTACAGTGTGGGTAACTACAGGCTATTTGAGACCCATAAGGAAAGCTGTTCTCTCCTGTAAGGTACATTCTTGCAGAAAGCACAGTAAAAATGTATCTATTAAATATAGCTGGATAATACAGATGGACTGGACTAAAAGTCCAAACATGTCCTCAGGCTTTCTGTGTGTTTTTTCACTGCCATATCACATGTATACATTGCATGTTACAGCTGAAATAATTTTTCAACACATCCCAGGGTCATGAAAACTTTGGGCTACTCTGCCTGGGAATCTTGCACAGGAGGGGATGGAGGAACAGGTAGGTCTGGATAACTGTTGCATTTTACACCTCATACTGTGGATGCTTATGACTGCTTGCAAAACCAAACTGGGACTTGCAATAACCTCATTAGCCCTGTCACAGAATGGCTGAAGGCCTCCTGTGTTGTTCTCACAGAGCAGAGATGTCTCCTTACCCTTCAACAAGGCCACTTTTCCCATGCCTCCCTTGAATCTGCTCAGACCAGCATCCACCTCTTTCAGGTCCAGAGACCCACATGCATTGCTGTCCCACTTTTCAAAAAGTGCCTCCAAAAGCTGTTTCCTTTGGGCCATGCGAGACATGTGGCGAACCTGCAACAGAGGGACAGTTGGTGTTTGATTTGGTAACTCCTGGACAATGATTCTGGACACCACACAAATGTGGACACTACACAGTGTGGACACTCTGCCAATCACATTATTCCTATGGGCCAGGCTGAATCTGTACATACACGGCTCAGACCTGGAGATGAATCATTAAACCTGGGAGATACTTAGAAACACTAAACACAGGTGACAGTTCAGTTTACCAGGCAAGACCAGCACTGCAGAGAGTTATTTCACAGTGAATAAATGAAGCCTGTGCTGGATTTAAGGTGAGGTCAGCTCAGGTAAGTGCGAGTTTCCCAGAAACACAAATGTCTCCCCAGCAAGAACTAACCCCAGCCTCATCAGTGACACCCCAAGATGCAACAGTTCATACTTCTGTACACTGTTATTTTGCTGCCCTGGAGTGTGTGGGCTCCAAGCAAATACATGTCATCATTTGTCCTCTAAACCCAGCACAGAGGGATAACTGGCTGGAGTGGAATTCTCTCAAAGGCCAAAATACTGGCAGTGTGTGCTGTGTTCAGTGAGGACTATGGAGCCGTCAGATCCAATATCTCATCCAAATTAGGTCAGCAGCACAGAGGGAAACCAGAAAGAGGTCTGAGGAAAACACAGCTAGAGAAATGCACCACAAACCAGACCTGAAGTGATATGAGGCACCCTGATGCTGGGCATGTGAAAGGGGAATTTTTTTTTTCAACACATGGCAAGAGCATCTTGTAACTTAAACACAAAGAAGCCTGTGCACACATCCAGCCATGCCCATAGCAAACCCAAACACACTTGTTTTAAAATCCTCCCCAAACATCCACAATCTCCTGTGTACATGCCAGTGCAGTAGGTCAGAGATCAGGATCTTGGCTATTATAAAGATGAATAAGCAGAATGGAATGTTTTGGGCTCTTTCACAATTAACTATCAACTGTTGTCTCACTGAGTCCAGCTCTAGGACAGACAGAAAACCTCTTACAGGATGAGTCTGTCATCACTTCCAGAGCTGAGGGCTAGGGAGGGAGAATCCATACAAAAACAAAGGGGTAAAAGGTCTCCTGAAGAAACAGAGGGTGCAAGGCTGCAAGTGGAGAGCTCTGCCAGCATGAGATTAACAGTTGACTTTGCTAAGTGTCTGTAGGCATTTGCTTGGTTTTTGTTTGGACATGGGATCAGCAAAACCCATCAATATTTACTTTTTCTAGTTGTTTCATTTTTTCCTCTTTTGTCTGTTTGTATTCTCCTTTCATAAAAGCAGTAAGCCTCTTCACAGTAGGCAGAGAAATGTCTTCACCAACAAAATTGTCCATGAGCTGTACAAACTGTGGCAGGGTGAGGCAGCTTGCAGCAAAGGAACTCTCAGTAAAAGAATCCTCATGGTTCTCAAGCTCTGCCACACTGGGACCTGAGTCTGAAAGGCAGAAAACACCATGTGTCACAGGAAGCCAAATGCTGCCCTAAAGACAACCACGTGGCAGCTATCAACACAGTCCTCAATCCTGCACTTCCTATCCAGGGAAATTACGGCTGAATACAGACTGACTCCATGCTGAGTAAAGGCCTTAATCTGCTTATACTGTTCTAATAGTAGCTCTGAGCCAGTCTGGCATGGATGCCATTGCACAGCCAGGTCAAACCCTGACTACAGGTGAGCTGCAATTGCTGTTACTCAGCAGGGGACTGTCTGAGACAAAGACCTCATTGAGGGACTACATGTGCCAAACAAACAGGATGCACATCCAGGGACTGACTGAATGACAGGTGAGGGTCATTGGGCACTGGGAGTTACCACAGAAAGCTGTAGGTACCAGGGGGCTGTACTGTCAGCTTTACAACCCTCTACATAATGAATCTGTCACTGGATTGCTCAGACAATGTAGACCCAGTTCTTGCAGTGCTCTAAACTGTGAGACACAAGTGCTAGCAAGGAGGTTGGCCCTTCTAGGATGGTTAAGAAGATACCTCTTTGAAGCACACAGTTGTCTGGTCACAGCTGTCCTAGAACAAAGGCCTTGGTAGACAATGAAGTATGATCATCCTTTGGAAAGATTAAAATAAAAGGTTCCTGCTAGATGATCTCATAGCACATCTCCTTACAAGCAGTCACAGTCTAAAAATTATTTAAGTAATTTCTAGATTTAATGTGCTCAGGTTCCTGTCTTGCTATAGTAATATTACAGAGTGAAACAGAACATAAAGTTTCTCCTTATTATAAAAATGATGCTGCTTCACAAAGTCTCTGCTTGAATTAAAGTGTCTGCTCCATGCCTTGAATACAGATCACCAGCAAAGTGACTCACCTGCCATCCTGTGAGAGTAGTAAGCTCTGAAACCTTGGAAGAAAACACTATGCTGAGAAGATAGCAAAGCTTATGGTCTTCTCTACTCAGAAATCACTCACATGGTTTTGAAATGGATTTAAAACACCCTATAGTTAAACCAGTCCAAATATATATATTAAAAATTATTAAGGTCTGTCAGAAAAAAGGAGAACACTTTACCTTTACCCTGGTCATGCAGAAGGTTCTCATCCTGCAGTCTTGCCTGTGAGCTTGTCTGTTGGTCAGACTGGCTCTCGTTGCTTGCAGGGGTTTCTTTCTCAGCCTCTGCATCTGGAGCCTCCTGCTGGAAATCAGTGACATCCATGTCTGTCAGGACTCCTGAGGCCATGGTTGTAGCTTCAGGTGTTGTCTCTGCAGTTCTATTGTCCTCTTGACTAAGTTGCCCTTCTGATTTAGGCTCTCTATCTGAGGTAAGATCTCCTTCCATTTTTGTTTCTGTCTCAGGTTGGAGAGGCTCTCTCTCCAGGCTGGATTCCTCTTTCTCCACTGGTTTTTCAGCTCCAGGTTCTCCATCTGTACCGAGGCTGTTCTCAGGAGAGGCTGATCCTGGGAGAGCTCCATCCTGTCTCTCTGCAGTTCCAGGCTCACCTTCCCTCTCAGTTTTGATGTCTTCAAGGGACCTGGATTTCTCACCGTGTGTGGTATCTCCATCCAAATCAGTAGCTCCAAGGCCAGTGCTTTCCACTGCTGACACGGCATCCTCACCTTCCTTGCTCACTTCAGCACCACTTGCCTCTGCTTCTGGTGCTTCATTTTCCACCTCAGAAATTCCTCCAGTCTCAGCTTCACTCATTCCCATTTCTTCAACACCTCCTTCTGTAACACTGGTGCTGATTCTGTCAGTCCCTTGCCCATCATCATCTGTAGGTTCATTTCCAAAATAGTCTCCATCAGAAATTTCCGTTTGAGACAAGAACAAACTTTCACTGAGTTCCTCATAAAATTCCTGGTCACTAAGGCCCCAGAAATCCATAAGATCAATATCTTGCAGGTTAATTATTGGCCCTAAAATAGAAAAAATATGGATGAGCTGATAGCTTGCATTGGTTTTATGTTCTTTAGTATTGCATAAGAAAATTTAAAGAAAAAATGTATTGCCAAGTAATTACAATCTACCAGAAAGTATCTCCTGTGAGGATACATCTCAGGAACACAAAGTTTCAGAATAATGCCTTTGCCTGCAGAGATCTGCACTTCTGGCTATGTGGCTACACCACTTTTCTTTTGAAATAAATGTTTCCTCATTCTCTACACTAAGAAGGAGAGCTGTAATTCTTCTTGAATTTGATCTCAGCAATTAATGAATGTTCAATATCTTTAAAATATTTTACTTCCATGCAGATGATACCCTGCATTTTTTCTTTATCTTTCTGTGTGCCTGGAGGCATTTTAGTGCAAACACAAAATTAACTTCTCATATCACCTAGTAAGAAAGAACAATTGTTTCAGAAAGCTTGCTTTCTTTAATTCTATTTCCCAAAAAATACTTCAGAATTTTGTAGGAAGGAAAACCTTTGGATGCTGAAGCAATTCTGAACATTGCATCACAGTTTACAAAACGTGTTTGCAAATTCTGGTGTATAGGCCACAGCACTCATCTGGGTCCTTTCTTGGGCTCTCTTCATGTCTGGTAACACTTACAAAACATATGTGAACTATCCAACCTTGTGTGGACTCCCATTGTTTGAACCACAACTGAAATATCCCATGTGCTTACACTGTCTGGGGTTCCTGAATTCCCACTTGTCAGTCACAGGGCTTCTGTCATAGAAGAGTCTCAGCAGAGCCAGTATTTTTTGTCTATCCAAGACACCAACCTAGACAAAAAAAATACAATTATTGGGTTTTTCCTGTGACTCTTGCAACTTACATCAACATTTGCAGCACTACAAAGGCACCACAAGTCAAGAATTACCTGTGACTGATAATTATCCATTACCAGAACATCACTACAAATTTCAAAGAAGTTAATTTATTTCACAGAGGCAAAAATTTCTTCTGGGCTGAGCTGCAAGTCCCCACACATATTACTTTGCAGGCTCTTCCTCTTCCATGTCCTTGACAAATTGCAGTGAGATAATTGTAACTGTTCTGCCAAAGGAGTTCTTCGTGTAAAGATCAAAGCTTCAACATTTCATACTCTCAGGACAGATATTGATTGCCTGACTGTACCATGGAAGAATTTTCATGTATTATGGGCTGTGCTGTATTACCTTAGTGACTGCACATTGTAGTTTGGTTTTGTGCCCCATCATCTCCTTTGAAGCGTGATGTATTGGCCTGGAAACATAATTAGTCCAAAAATCTGAGCTATTATGACAACCTCCCTAATTTCCTTTAAAAATTCATAGATGTTTGACTGCAGAGGTGAGAGAGGTATCTGCAGTTCCAGTGCAGAGGAAGGTGCAGAGTTTATTAAATCCTTGTTGCTCAGGGTGAGTGTACACAGACGATAAACCCAGGAAAAGGCAATGAAATGGGTCATTTCCAATCAGGAAATTGTGGGGTTTAAAAAGTAAAGCAAACCTAAACAATTGCAAGTTTTCCATTTTATGATGTATTCCTGTCGTCATTATTTAAGTCCTGCCACCTTTGTAATCTCCCTCCCATTAGTGAAATAAAGTAGTTAATTAGGAAACAGATTTACTTAAGTTCATTATTTGTAGTGAGTAGCTTTCCATCTGAATTATTGATTTCCTTTTCACATTTTGTTCTTAGATTAAAAACTGCAAAATGTAAAATTCACCAGGCTTTTAATTCCTTTTGAACTTTGCCTGCCCTTAGACTAAAGAAATAAAGGAAGAATTTGCTGTTCTTTTCTGGAGATTAGTTTAAAATGACTGCATTGTTTAGAACCTGAAACTGTAATTAATGGCACCAATAGTTAAAAACAGAGGATTTGGAAACAACTCAAGATACACACCTCACGTACTGGTGAAGTTAATGCTGGAACTAAGTGAACATTTCACATTTGCTGGTACTGCAGCACCTTCCTCTACAGAGAACTGAAAGTTTTTTGCCAATTCTGAAGAAAGGACTGAAATGTAAGAAGCCATCTGGCCCAGTTTTAGTGTTTCAGACTCTGGCAATTTAATTCCTGCTGGTAAAAAAATGCTGGAAATCAGGGATGAATTTCAGCCATGGGTGGGTTGGGAACAGCAAATGTCATCACAGAATTCTGTCCCTAAACTTACAAGATGTAGGTCCTGATTCCTGGCATCTTCTGACATTAACATATAAATACCTTGCACACCCCTGTGCAAACATTTCTTCTTGTTATTTGTCTTTCAATTGAATATATCAGATCAGGTCCTGATCTGCTTAAGAGATGCACAAACACACAACATTTTTGAAGATGTTACCAGATCACTGTGGAATATTTGGATTCTCCGTTCAGCATTTCCATTACACACACTTAATTTTCCATTCAGATTTCCTCAGCTGTTACTTGTCACAATCATCTGCTGGTTGCCCTGAACTTTGCAGTAGTAATGCATAATTTTATTTTATTAAAAAGGGAGTAGATGAACGAAGTATTAAAACGAAAATAAAGATGTTGTTTTGGGATTCAGTTACCTTTTTGTCATGGTAAAATAATATAACTGGAGGATTTAGATAACTCAAATTCTCGAGGAGTTTTTTTGTTATTTGGATCCAATAATTTTAATTGTTATATAAAATATATAAATATATAAAAATAGATAAAATAGCTGAAATTGTCAATTATTAATAGGGATTTATTTACTTATTTAAACATTTCCAATTTACACAGATTTGCCATTTTAGCAGGGCTCCCTGTTATTTCAGGACACTTTTCCTTACAACTTACCGTGGGAGAACACATCACAGTACAGCCATCTATAGAAGAGAGGAGCACTACAACAAGAAACCATTTCCAACTCCTCTCCCCAGCTGTGCTATTTTTCCCAGCTCCTAAATTTAGTAGAAAAGGTGACTTTTCTTTGCATTTGGTGTGTGACTGAGGAGGCTGATGACAGATTCCTGCCCACCTCGTGACCAGGACAGGTACAGCCTCCCCTCCCCACAACAGGGAACCATCTGTGTTTGCACAGCCGCCCGAAACTCGGGGCAGCTTTAGCACCCAGGGAGTTGAAACACGTTGACCTAATATTTTTGTCACCTAGATATTGGCAGGTGATGATTCTCAGCTGTTTTCAGCAATGTTCCCTGACCTATGAGTAATTCCTTTGGCAACAAACGCTAAACCAGACTTGCCATTTAATCAGGGATAGGTCAGTGTTTAACCACTTGATTGTTTTTCTGGAAATGTGATGTGTGTGTATCCTGAGCCCTACAATGAGCTTGTTAGTGAACAAGAGGGAAGAACAGACACTCAGTAAAGGTCATGAGAAAGCAGACTTTGTTGTTGCTGTTCTCCAAGAAAGATAATCAGGAGTGTCTCAAACTTCATTAGCTTGAAAACTAATCTGTGACTAAATCCAATTTCATTTTAAAATCCCGGGTTTAAAAAAATCTCTGGAAATTAATGCATAGTTATAAAAAAAACTGATACAAGTGAGCACAGAGACAATAAGCTTAAAATTCACAGAGCTATTGCCTTTTGGGGTATTATAGCAGTGATCCAACTGTGTTCTGGGATTGTCTTGGGAAGTTTCTGCTGCAGTGCATAGTCCAAGCTGTCCTTGCTGAGCTGCTGTCCTTCTGGATGCAGGCATTTGGAATCACAATAATGACCATGTGGATACCTTCTAATTTGACTGTAATTTAAACACTGCTTTCTCAGCTGCCTGGCCCTAATTGCAGCTCATTGAGGCAGCCAGCCACACTCACCATGCAGACTGGAATAACTGCCTGCTACCAAACAAATGGAAATTAGGAACTCAAACAACTGCTTTGCTGTGCTTTGCAGAATGGGCTCTACAGGTAATGGATCACATTCAAGTGGTGGAAGTCCTTGGGTTACTTTGCATTTTTATCTCCCCTGTGGGTACAGTAGAACTTTACAAAAGAAACCAGGCCAGGTTTAAAAGAGCTGCATGGCCCACACTACACTTCAGTGAACTCAATTTGCAGGGCAGGGCTACCTCAGAGCCTGGAAACCACAACTCTGATCAGTTTTTTTCAGCAGCAGTGGCGTCATTGCTGATAGCTGCTCACTCCTGTTGTGTTAGTATTTCTGGCTCTTTGCCTCTGAGATTCCACTGGGATTAGTAGCATGGAGATGGAGATTACTACCACAGAAATAATAGGAAGAAAGTCACTTTAAAACAGGAAAGGAAAGAAGGGATCTTTTTGAAATCCGTGGCAAAGACAGGACTCAAGTTTATACATCCCTGTGGCCAGGAGGATCCATCACAGCCCTTCTTCTCAGAGCCGGAGGAAAGTGAAATGTCTCCTAGCTGGGAAGCAGACACATTTCTTCCCTCATCCCTGAAACAGGAGCTTGCCTGCTATTCTCTAAAACACGCTATTGGTGTTGAAACGAGCCCTGTAATTCCTTTCTCTTGGCGGTAATGACATTATTAGCATGACATTGTAGAGCACAGTTCACTCTGGGTAGGCGCTGCAAGCATCACTGGAGGAGTGCTGGGTGGAATATATAATCTATGTAGGGGAGAGGACTAAGGTTAGGGCAACTGCTTGCTCTGTAGTAGCCAGCAACTGGCAAACTGAGGCTACTCATAACAAGTACCACACTTTTTGGATGAAGCCCAAGTTTTTAGCAATAGTTTATGCCATTGATTCTTCAGTTCTCACCATTTATTGTTTTTTTTATTTGTCTAGCAGTTTGGTTTTTTTTTTGCTTTTTAATGGGGATGCAGGTGTACTGAGAGGATGATAGATAGAGCTTAGAGCTGCTGAAAACCAAATTATGGCTTTTGAGTTTCATTTCCAGCTCTGTAACTGACTTACTGTATTTTAATTTCCTGTCCATAAACTGTGGCTGAAGTTCACGGTACTGTTCTCAGAGAGGCTGTAAAGGTGGATTATCTTGCATTTTAAAATTTAACTATGAGATTTATTGATAGAAGCCCTTAACATCTATAAAGTAATGCAACATAATTATTGCAGTATATGGAATTACTGAAGTAATGTGCACATTTGTTAAAGTCAATCTACATCAGATTATCGTTGTTGAAATGTGGCTGAATAGATAAATGATCACTCAAATATTCTGAACATGCTGTGGAAGCAGGTAATTCTTTAGAATTAAAGGCCAGGGTTAATTTTTTCTCCAGAATCATCAAACTTCAGTCCCAAGTCATCAGTTTAGGTAATTCAGTTTCTAATTAGCCATCAGTTAATAGGCTATTGGATGTTTCTGTGTCTAAGAACTATTAATTTGACAACAGTGCAGCAGCTATTGTTCCCTAAAATACTGCTGAGTAAGCATAAAGAGGATCTGGAGTTGAGAAAAAGAAAAAGCAAGCAGTGACCCAGAGAAACACCAAACTGGGACCATGCCCACATTGAAATTAGGCTGAAAGCTGCTTTGCCTACCATTCCATAATCACAGTATCGGAAGAGGGCAACAAAAATTTGCCTCTGAGTATCATGTTTTGTTGCTTCTTGGAAGTCCTCAGCACACTTATGGAGATATTCCATGATTTCTGGGAACATGTCACTCGAAACATGTTCAGTGTAGGCAAGGACAACCTATGGAGAGAAAGCAGTAGAGCACATGGTTAGCTTGCTTCAAGCATTTTCACTATTATTTGAACTCCTAAAAACCTATTTAGTGCAATGAAATATTTAGAAATTTGTAATTTAATCTGCCAACATAACACAGACTTGGTGCCTATGTCATTCCCCCCTTCAGAAAAAACAATATTCTCCAAACAAGCCTGGGACATTGCAGAAATGTATCCTCAACAGTTCCTTTCCTGGTCCAGGGGTCACTTATCAAGTTCAGTGGTTCAGAGATGCTGGATCAGATCCCTCCTATGAAATGTTGTGGCTTAAGCTCAATTTTCTTGTGGAGGATTTAAGTTCTCCATGGCTTTCTGCAGCATTTAGTATTCCTGACTTTACTCCCAAGGAGGCATTTTGAGTCATTACATCGTGCAGAACTGACAGTCACTCAACTCTCAAATGCCACAAAATGAGCACTGCCTACAATTTCAATGTTTAGAGGAGCAGTTGGATACAATAAAAAAAAAAAGAAAGATCCTTTTGAAAAAGAGCCTGCTGTCACCCAAGTCCTGTGACACTGGGAATACTACTGACTTGAGATTGATTTTACATTCCAGCCTTGGAGACACTTTAACACTTTGGATTTATAGCCATGTGGCTTTTATGAGCAAAAGCAATATGGTTCTAAAAATGTGGTGTGCATGACATAAATAATAATGGCCGTCAGAATAAACCACAATCCCAGAGCCTGGGCTGAATTATTACAGCAGGTTTCTGGGGCCAGCCACACTAACAGGGAGCCCATACAGTTAAAAGGAGGAATTTCCAAAGCACAGAATCTCCCATTATCCCATTTTGAGAGTATGGATACCTGACATAAGTGCTAAAACATCTTGGACTTGTTGAAATGTCACACAGGCGTTAACCAGCTGAAATATTAATACATGTTATTATTATTCATGTCTATATTGCATAATTTCCAAATATATGGGACAAGTGGAAAAGAGAGGAAGAGCAGAAAAAAGTAATGTCCTGAGGGGTGGCTGGTAGGAAAGCAGAGCTCCTAATGCAATGTGGGTTTTTTCTTCATTTCAGCATAAAAAGAGGATGTAGGTTGGAGAGAAGGTGGCACATCTGGGGCTGAGTATCCACCAGCTCCTTGGGGTTATTAGATCCCAGAGCCCTGTGACAGAGGAACCTTAAAGGTGAGGCTGTTGGGATCAGGCAGGTTGGACCAGCAGTTTGTTATTTTGGATGGCACCTTGATGACACATCCAAAGGCTCCTGCACTAACACTGTGTCTAACAGCTTCACAGGACACTGTTTACAAGCACCATGTGGGCAGGAGGCACCATCATAGTCTTAAGCTTTTCTTAGCTGATGTGTAAATTACTGTACACATAATTAACATACATAACATAATTAACATAACATTTGTTATTAACCGAGGGATTTTGACATCTCTCTGAAGAAAGCTGACACACCTCCTTCTTGCTACCCAGAGACCTTGGTGTAGTTTGTGAACACATTATCATCAGAAACGATGGATCTGTTCTTCTTGTTCCTACTGATCTCACTAGAAATCTAGAAAGCCAATTTTCCACAGGCAATCATGGAAAATAATCTCACCTTTAAAGCCTGATTCTGACCCTGCAAAGGCAATGTGAGCATTTCCCTTGGTGCCAATAGCTTTGTGCCAGACTGCTGGGGGTTCTGTGTGTTAGAGCACAAAGCCTGTGAAATAAACTATTAAGGTCTGGTCTCTGGGATTTAAATGCTTTTCATATAAAAGACCCTATGAGGTTGTCACGAAGGATGTAAAAATACAACAGCCACTGTTCTGCATTTCTGAAAAAAATAACCCAACCCCCAAAAACAATGATGTGTGAGGTCTCTACTAAGTTTCTAACAGCCTTTAAGTAGCCCAAAGCTGCACTGAATTCAAGGAAGAAAAAAAAAGTGCTATTTAATTTTAAGGTCCATTAAAAGCAATGCTTTCCACATGGGAAAGGGCCGTGAGCAGCGTGGAGGAAGAGCTTCTCTTTCTGGGTTTGCTGGATGATGGAAAGGGGTAAACAAAGGTAAATTGTAGCTGAGGATTAGAAGCAGTCCTGTCCTGATGATGGAACAGTCCCCAAGGGAAGTGATGAAAGCCTCATCGTTTGATTCAATTAAAACTGGACTGGAAAAAGCATCGGAGAATATGTTCTGAGAGAACATTCCTGGCAAATCAGACTGCCTGACAATCCATGTCTTTTGTGCTTCTGATCTCTGTTGTCATATCTTTAATTGAGTTAAAATAAAGAGTACACAAAGTATATTTTAAACAGTTTTCTAATGCTAATGGAGCATGAATTCATTCAGTGATTATATATATGTACCATAGGGGTTATGGACTGATGCTTCATTGCAGTGACAAAAGCAATTCTCTGGGCTCTCATTATCTGCAATAGTCTTCTTAATTAGATGCAATAATTCTGAGGTTAAACTCAAAAGTATCTCATTTCATGCTTAAAAAAAAACCTTCAACAAGTTACTATAAAAGTGCATTTCTGCAAAATACCAAACATGTGAGTCTCCTGAGAGGGAAGAAGGCACAAAAAAATCACACATGGTTGCTTGGAATTAGTCTCTGCACAGCTGCTTTATACTCTGGTTTTAATTATTATAACAGCATCTGCTAGCACTGCTGCAATGAGGGTCTGCCATTATTCCTATTCTAAACACCCCTTTTCACAGGTTTAATTACACAGGCATAAAATCCACCTCTGTTGCAGGTAGAAATTGCTGGCAAAGCCTTGGCCTGGACAGCTTTCAATAAATATAGTTTGAACCAATTTGGTTGTTTTCAGCTTGAGGAACAGCAGAGTAATGGGATGACACGTCCAACTACATTTATGATTCTGATGAGTTAAAACCACACTTCTGATGCTTCCCAATGACAGCTTTTGAGTTTAAAACCACTTGGTTATGCTTCATGAATATTTATGAGACTTGTTGCAGTTTGCTTATGGTTCAGACCAGTGACAGTTGAGGACAAAAACTTCTCATCCCAGGTCCTCATGGTTTGGTTCTTCTCTGGTTAATGCAACTTAGTCAGAAATAAAAATACTGTGAGGATGTTAGTAATTCCCCCTGGCTCAGGGTTGTAGTGGGACACCAAACCTCCTGGGAGCAGCCAAGCAAAGTCTGAATTCATGAGCAATTCAGGGCTTTGACATTCTAGAAAAGGATGGGGAGGGGTGTCCTAAAAACCACTGCTCCCAGAGTAACTTCCCAAAGAGCAGCACAGGCTGCAGCTCTGAGAAAAGCAAAGCACTTCCCTCCTGCTGGCCAGAATAGAAGGGTTGTGAGAGAGGAGGATGGAGATGGAAAGTGAAATGTCCAGCTACAACCAGTTACCTGGGATGCTGGAGAAGGGAAGCCCTTCACTTACTCCCCAGGGAAACGCTGATACTTTGTGATAAACCCCACATTCTGAACCAGATGCTATTATTTAATTTCTCACCTTTGTGAACTCGTCTAGGATTACTGTTTTTTCCAAAGTGTTTAACATTTTCAGCTTCCTGTCATGGGTTGCTGGTAAAAAAAATGAAGGGATGTTGGTTTAGAAAGCAACAGTTATGATTTTGCGTATTGTACACATATTGTGGCACATTGTGCTATTTCATTAACTTTCTTCTCATGTTAGATGACATTTATTTGAGGTTATCCCACAGTAGCTGAGGAATCTGACTGTACAGAGACCATCTCAATCTGCTTGCATTTCTCTTGCTGAGAATCTGCATTTAGCTATTCAGAACTGTAGAGTCATATTTATTCTTGACATAAGTTGGTGCAAATTGTGATGATTTTAACAGTACTTACAACTAATTATGTGAGGGAGGAAATGACTTTTGATTTAACAAACAGATAAAACTGCCTTAGAACTCTGGAGACATGGATTCTGCTTTGCAAGAGTGGAATCTGAAAATCATAGTAATTTTCTCAAGAATATGGGAATATTTTTACTGATGATGATATTCAAAAGTATGTTTTGGTCAGCTTCTGGGCTGCTATAATGGAACTGAGAAGAGACATCAAACATCTACATAGGTTTCTGAATGAGTTTTTTGAGCACAGACATGCTATTTCTATTGGCATTATTTTTCTGTTCTTTCTTCTAAATATATCAGGAGTAATGAGAAAATTCATCATAGGATGCATTTATCTCTCGTTGGTTAAGATGCTCCTAAACTGTACATTATCTTTATTAAACTATGAAACAGAGTGTAATGGTGTGTTAATGTATATTGAATGCTCTTAAATAAAATAAATTAAGAAATGAAGCCTATTACTGAAATAGTACAGAGAGCACCCCCAGCATCTGGAGAGCAAATATCTGGGCAGGAAATTCCTTCACAGTCTCATGTCCCAGGGTCTGTTTGCACTGGGGAACCACAGCTCCACAGCAGGAACACAGGGGCTGCGTTTGACAGTCACACAATGTCCTACCAATATTGGATGATTACTCAGAGGAACAATTCTGTAATATAGAAAAGGGCTGAGCAAGGGAAAGCTCCAGGCAGAGGTGACTCCAGCAGCAACAGAAACACTCTCTGGAGTGCCCTGTTTATCATCCCAAATCAGCAAAGGCACATTTGTTATCATTGGTGATCATTACAAGCTCTTGATGTAAAGGGCTGGCAGCAGGCTCGTGTTGCCACTTCAGTGTTCCTGGCTCTATTCAATTATCATCATCTGGGGAGGTCAAGTGTGAGCTATAGAAAGGGAACAGGAATTATGGAAATCTTTCTGAGCTGAGTGCTTTGGTAGAGAGGCCCTGGGCTGTGTGTCACTGGATGCCTGTGACTGGCCAAGGGAATGGCTCGATGAGATGGGCTGTTGGTGGAGCATTAGGTAAACCTCAGCACTTCCCTTGAAACCATAACAGGTAACAACACTGTCACACTTTAATTTTGTTGATCCCACCTTTGTTCCATACCTCCCATATGCCAGTATTTCCAAGAACTCCCATGAGACAAACACTGTCTGATAGGGCAGGTGAAGGAGGAGATTGCTACAGTGATTCTTAAAAAAAGCAGTGAGAACATGGCAATGTCTGGCTAATAAGGGATGTAAGTGGAAAGGGCCTGAATCTGGTCTTTCTGTCTCCCTGAAAGATTTTTTAAACTTTTTTCTATACTTTTCACAATCATATTAATGAATTACATGGTGGTTCAGTCTCTTTCCAATCTATCTGAAGATTTGTGGTTCAAACCCTGATGTAACTACCCTTAGAGATTCGCCCTCTATTATCAAATCCATTTGCTCTTTGCTCACAGGTCACATTAGAATTCAGTTCACAGCAATAAAGCTAAGGAAGACACATTGAAAACTTGCCTTTTCTCATATCTTCAGGAATAAAATCAGTGACATCTGGAAAATACCTCAGGACACTCTGAGCCTAAAAATCAAGGTCATAGTCAGAGGCCTTTGTCATGCAGACAATTACTAAAACAAATCACCTGGAACAATCAGACATATGGGCCATACACACAGGTAAGATCTGTGGACAATGCCCTGTCCCCTGATCTTGTGGTGGCAGAGCCATCACCCATCCTTGTGCCCCATGCTGCCATGACAGGGCACATAGCAATAGCACAAATGTCCTTTTCCTCCTGTCTGGAACAACCACAGCAGGATCTCCCCTGGTTACCAGTACTGCTGGCATTCTGTAACCACCATCCACTGTCCACTCCTGGAACAGAGCTGCCAATGCCTCCTTTCTCCTCGCTGTCTCCTCAGCCTTCTTTCTCTCCATCTCCTCCCTTTCCTCACGTTTGTTCTTTGCCTCAGCCTTCATCTCGACCAGCCTGTAGGACATGGGAACGTGGATTACAAAGATACCATCATAAGCATTGATTAAGCCTACCCTGAAGAACAAACCAAAAGGAAGTAACTTTTTGCTGAAATTCCCATCTATGTGGAAGATATTTAATGCAAAATCATCTGTGCAGCTCTCCTAGATTTGTGTAATTTCAACAGTGATACATTTTACCTTCACATTTATAATGACATTCATCATTTATTGTGTAGATGTCCTTCAATTTCCTTTCAATTCTAGCAGGGAGACAGGTGCATAATTTTGCTACAGTTGATTTACCAGCAAAATTGCATCAGTCTTCATTGTCTCCAAACCCAAGTACCTTTTCAAACAAGCACTTCACTGCCAAAGAACAATGTTCAATGAAATTTCTGAAGCAGCCTCACACAATAGAGCCCCCAATGCCTTAGGACAGGGATAATACCTCAGCCTCTCCATCATTTTGAGCACACAGAGTTTGCAGGTTTGGACCATAGCTCCCTTTCTTTCTCCTTTTGTTTTCTTTGCTTCTCTATTCACCCAGCCATGTTTTTCCCAATCCTCCATTTCACACAACAAAAGAACTGAATAAAATTGATTCTGAACTCATCTGCTTTGATTTTTGACTGTGTTAATTTATGAAATGGGGAAAAAAAAAACCTTTTTGAAGGTCAAAATGCTTAAAACCAAACAATCAGTTCACATGGAGAAAACAACTCCTGTTCACCAGCTGGAATCTCTCTGCACTGAGGTAGCTGCTCATGTTTGTGGCCTTCACACCCTATGTAGCTACTCAGAGAAAGGGGAATTGTTCCTCCTTTGTACCTGAGAACTCCAAAAACTCCATTTTAGCTAACGATTCCTGCTCTCTTTTTCCCCCTGTGTTTCACATGCTGTGAAAGGGGCTGATCCTGTCCCTGTGCTCTTCTGCTCCTCTGGGGTCAGTCTACAAATTATAACGAATCAATATTTTCTTTAATGAACAGAAAGACCTGTTTTACATGTCACAGCAATATCCTTAGATCACAGTCAGTTTTATCACAAGGTCCTTGTTCCTCATGGCCATTTATCACAGAGGTTTCTTAATGAATCATTTAGTTCCTTAATCGATGGTGGGCATTGCACAAGTGCTGCTGAGGCAGCTCAGCCTCAGGCACTTTGATAGCACGGGAAAGGCAAAATATTTTTCCATCTTCTGACTCCTTCCCAGAGCCAGAGGAGAGAAGGAATGCAGCAGGTACCAACCTAAGTGGACTAACAGATTTTTCTCCGATGTATGCTGCAGGCAGAAAGAGAAAAACAGACCATTTGTAGAGGTAGCTCCTCCTCTGGAGCCGTCTGCAAGCTGGGGGCAGAGCCTGAGCTGTGCTCGGAGCTGCCAAGGTGCTCTGGTGGTTAATTTGGGCAGTGGCCAGCACGAGTTACATTCTGTGCTGCACCTGCACTGGGCTGCAGTTTTGCAGTCATTTCTAGGGTCCTTAAACTGGGCAGCTACATCCTCTGCCTGGTGTCCCTCAGACAATAACAGCAAAACAAGGATAACAGCACCAGGCACTCATTGCAGAATAAGCTCGTTTCAGATCAGACATTTCCAGAAAAGATGAGATGGCAGCGAGGTGACTTCTCCCTGCAGAACCAAACATGTTTCCTCAGGAAGAGATCTGCCTGCCTCCCACACAGGGATGGGTGACTCAGCCTGAAGGACTCCCATCCCTGGACAAAGGCTCTGTTTCAGGTATCAGTCCATGTGCATATGGAATTTCTCCCATCTGTTCTCCTTCCTGCCTTGACTCCCAGTCAGGTAGCAGTTAAGGAGAAACTGGAGGAAGTCCAAGAGAGCTCACTGAGGATGGGTAAGTGTTACATGGGAACCTGTGGTGAATCCTGCTTTCCCTGAAGGTAATGCCAAGGCTCCCAGGACCTTCATTTGGGCCAGAATTTCATTCTGCACCTTTCTGGTGCTTATGTGAGAGATGCTGAGCACAGACTGACACTTGTTTCCTGTTTGGAAATCCAGTGACTCACGTGAGTCTCACTGCAGTGTGGTGCTGGTAAAATCCTGTGTTGCTGTGATTTAAGAATCCCATGCAAATCCCACAATACAGCCATGACAAATATGTAAATCCTGAGCTGATGTGAATGCAAATCCCATGATACTACTACCAGTGGATATGCAAAACCTGCTACAGCCGTGATTACAGAACCCCCCTGGCAATGCTGTCCATGAAGATATTTATTTCTGTAAATCTTGATAGTCACTTCCTTTGCATCAGCTCTGAGAGCTACAAATTGAGAACCTGTCTCCAAATGTTAAGATGGGCTTAACAGCCAAGGTCAGGATAACAGGTCATGAGTAGCCAACACTTTGCATTCAACAGGAAAATCTGTCCTCTCCAGAAATAAGCTCTGATTCACAATGAAACCCGAGAGTATTTTAGGAGGGGAAAATAAACCCATAAAACAGAAGCAAACAAAAGCCCAATCCAAAACCCCAGGAAATGTTATTTATTTTAATTCAATTTCTTTTTCAAAATAAAACTGAGATATGGTCCTGTATCCAGGTATCCTTCTGTGAAGCAATATGAATGGTAAAACTGTTCCCAAAGCAAAGGTGTGACAAGGCTGGTATCCTAAACATCCCCCACCAAACAGCCTGTGCTTGAGTAAACACTCACTGAAAGACATTTTTTCCTCAGCTCCTCATTTGTTTCAGTGGACAAACATTTAAAAAAATAGAAAATAAATCTGAAATTCTTTTACCAGCGATTCTATGAAATTCATTTCTCACACTGCTTTGTTGTATTCATAGCAGGCATGTTCCTGCAAACTGCAGCAGTATGGTTAATGGAAATGTGGAGACAGAAGCTCAGATAAAGAGATTTAACATATCCTTTTAAACATTATAATACTGGGAGCTTCAATTATCTTCATATACGGTTTATGCATAAGACATGTCAACATTTTACTTCCCTAATTCCTGACACTGAAACCAATTTTCAAGCTGTATGCACTATTTATGCAAATAAAGAGACAGTCATTCAAACATAAGTCATTATTCTACAAAAACAGATACAGAATAAAGTGATCTAGTAGTGAATGAGTAATTTTGACATTAATCTCAATCACCTCTGGATCATCTATGAACTGAAAAGTTCACATCTATGTTTTCCTGACTAGAGCAATGAAAATAAAGCATTATTGTTCACCTCATGCTCTCACGCTCTAACCTTAGCATTTTGTAAGGTGCCATGGAACCTCCTTCCAATATTCATTAAGTATTATACTAATGCAATCAGCCTAGAAATAAGCAACAGAGCAAAATACAAAACAGTTTCTACTTTCAAAGGTAAAACAGAATATAAAAGGAAAACCTAAATAAAAATCCCAGGAGAAGGAGTTTCTACAACGTGCCAGGACAATGTTGGTGGCTTGGTCAAAAGAAATCATCCCAAAGGAGGAAAAAAGGTTATGTTTTTATTAAGTTTGGAAGACTAGAGGAGAAATGATCTGAAGAGTCTCTAGACCTTTGATACTAACACCTGTCCCAAAGAGCTGCTGTCACTAAGCTAGACCGGTTTGGAAGCAGTTTGCATTGCACCTGTGTAATTAAGATAGAGTCTAAGGAGGAATTACATCCTTGTGAAGGGCAGAATATTGCCTTAAACAGGAATAACTAGTGTTTCATTTTGTGTGACATGTTCTGGCATTTGTCCTGCTTCTCAAGTTTTTATGACACAAACACCATCCCTGGTACTGCACTCCACAAGGTGTGTTTTGCTCAAGATTCTGCCAGCCAGGCTGCAGGGACACCGTTCCTTTTGTGAAACAGAGACCAAGACACCAGCTCTGGCCTTGTGACCAGCCACACTGTCAGTGCTCTCACCTCTGTGGTGTTGTACCTTGCCTCAAGGATTTGAGGTCCTCCGAGACCACTTTCATTTCTCTCAGGTACGGGCCTGGCTTTGTAGGAGCACTATACTGAGGGTTGTGTCTCATCAGATATTCTCCAAGATAATTAATGGGGTTAAATCTGGTTGGTTTTTGGTCTGATACAAGCACATGTTTTCTTTCCACTTCCTTTAACAGATTTTCCACTCCTGGGACTAATGTAGGGAGGAGATCGTCGAGCAAATTGATGCGAGTGTCTCTTGTCCCCTCCTCCTCATTGTACCACTCTCTGGCCAGACAGTCACCAGGTTCTCTCCTCCTCACCTTTGCTTCTTCTGCTTTTTGTGCTTGAACCATCCTCACCTTTGTCTCCTGCAGACTCAGACACCTTTGTTGTACCTTTTCATGAAAACACTCTTTCCATGAAGTGTAATTACTAGGACATGGCAGTTCATCATCCCCCTGATTGCTTTCCATCTCTGTTGCAGTCCTATCCTTATGTCCAAGTTCAGAATCTTGTAGATTTGCAGATTGGGCTGCTTCTTCCAGCTGAGCAGTCAATCACTGTGACACAATAAAAAAAGCAGCTGTTATATAATGCCAAAAGATGCAGCAGTGCCCTAACAGGTGACACAGGAATAGAATCTATTGTTAGGCATTAACTAATATTTTTCCTATGTTCCTTTTTTATTCTGTTACCGCTGCTTTGCATTCTTAAATAAATACAGACCCTTTGCTTCAAAGACCAGTAAATGATTTATAAAGATTAATTATGTATCACAACAGCCCTTGGAGACAGAGCAACTAAATTAGTGTGTTCCTTTCTTAGGGCAGAAGAAACTGAGACACAAAAGGGGAATGATCAATTCCAGGTCACTTAGAGACTCAGAAGCCAAGCAGTGAACAGTGCTTGGAACTTGTCCCCCAGTTCCAACCAGTGGAATTCTCTTACCCCCAGAACATTATTTCTGTTGGGGTCCATTCCCTGCCTTCAGGAAATCCAGTGGCTATGAGACAAAGGAAGCAAGTAACAGAAAATGCCAGAAAGCCAGGAGTAGGATTCCTCTACATGCTTCCTCTGCTTCAGCTTTTCTGAGGCTGTGAAGAACAGCGAGGAAGCTTGTCCCACAAACTACTCAACTTCCACTGTGGCAACTATTTTTCCCCTGGACATTTTGACAAGGTAACAAGGACACAGGTGCATGGGTCAGCAGAGCTTCTACAGAAAGGAGAAATCTATACCATGAACTCTTTAATTAAGTTGTTCACAAGCACTTTATGTTGTAGATTATTCTGTAAAAGAATAATCCCTTTACAATTTCAAGGACTTCACTGCTCAAAATGTTCATTCTGTGAAATATCAGGAAGAAACTGAGCTGCTCACAAGGCACAATTTGAAAAATGTTCCTGTATGTCTCTGTGCATAACTGTCTGCACCTGGAGTGGGATTTACACACACAGAATGGAACAGAAGGCTGGCTACTACTTGATTCAAAGCATGAAATAGCAGCAGCATGCTGCAAATTCCCCAGCTCAGTATTAAACAACAGCAAGGGAAGGGTGATATTAAAAAATAATCAAACAGCTTTCCAAACTAGAGATGAAACTCCACTCTGAACTTGTTACCACACCTCTCTTTTCAAGTTTTTATTCAAAAGTGCTTTTCACTGAGGCCTTTCAGTATCCATAGCAATAGCACTGCTTTTGATATGTATTGCTCTTCCTGTTCAAGCATTTGTAGTTGTTCTGAAGCGAGTTCAGCCTCCAGGAAATGCATAAATGTGACCTACAGCCCCCTTGACACAGAAATGTAATTATGAATATGTTGACCTTCTGGTTCATTACCACTGTTGGAGTACAAATACTGCCTGGGTAGGTGGAATGCTTTGCAGCATCACATTTGTAAGTTGGTTTTCTCAATGGGCTTGTTGGCATCTTCTAGTAAACTTTTTCCAAAGGTGCTGAGAATGGGATGGATTTCTGGCTCAAGCTGACCCACACAGAGGCTTTCAGGTTGGTAGCTGGGTTTGCCACCAAAGGACATGAGCTGGAAAGGAGTCTGGATTTATAATGATAGAAAGGGAAACCTGCCCACCCTGTTGAAATGTTCCTTGCTTAGGTGAGTTCCTTTCAATAAGCTGTAAAACCAGACTCCTTGGTTCAGAGCACGGTGTTAACCAAATGTTCTGGTCACATTCCAAATCAGCTGGTTTTGTTGTGCCAAAATAAACTGTTCTTGTAGTTTCAAATACTTACATTATTTTTTAAACATCCTTTGTGAAACCCTCTGCAGTTTCTGTGCAATGTTAAAGTGACAACTGCACTCTGCTTTATGAGGGGGCTGATTCTGATAGATGATGAATATATTTTCTACACTGCTCTCAACCTTTTGTTAGGATGGTTTTGAGTATTAGTAAATGTTCATAAGGGATCTCTGAACAAAACAAAGCATTAAACAACCAAGGTGACTGTTCAGTCTCAATTCCATGGCATCCATGTAACTCCAGGAATGGAAGCAGAGCACGGAGAACTGTGCCCAGTGCTTTAATGCAGTACAGATGATGAAGACTAAGAGGGTATGGAAGAAAATACAAAAAAAATAAACAACAAAGGAATGCTAAAATCAGGACACGAAACTTGGAATTTGTTGAGGATTACAGAGACAAAGCTCCAGTTTGGATAAGACTCCATTGGCTCAGAACTTTCACTGACGATTTACTTTAGTTGAGAATTTGGCCCATAAGGAAGAATTTCTCCACTGAAAGGGTGGTCAGGCATTGGAAGGGGTGGAGTCACCATCCCTGGACATGTTCAAGAAACAACCAGACGTGGCACTCGGTGCTCTGGTCAGGTTGACAATGTGGTGTTTGGTCAAAGGTTGGACTCGATGATCTTGGAGGTCTTTTCCAAAATTAAGGATTCTATGAGTCTGTGATTTTACAATAATATAGAGAGCTCTCAGGGCCTATGGCATTCCCAAATGGAGCCCAAATAACAGTAAGCATGGAGCACAGAGGCAAGGTCTAGGAACACCCAGGAAATTTGAAGTGTGATATAAAGTTTCCTGTAAGCCTTTGTTCAAGCTGAAGGCAAGATAAGCTTTCCATTATTTAGTAGGATGCCACTTCCCTGGCTCCTTTTCTGTGAGAAAAATATTCTTGCTGGAATCCCTGCAGGTACAAAAAGATTATCTCTGTGTTTTCTGTACAAAACCCAAATCTTCTCATAAATAATATTCTTACGGTTTCATTGTTATTCTGTTAGAGAATTTTGATGGGGGGTATAAAGTCAAGAAGGACTAATGCTTGTTTAGGTAAATATTTTTGAGATGTTTGAGTTATAAAAGTCCTTTCAAAAACGAAGTCCAATCTCTTGACATTCTATAGCTCAGAAATAATTTTCCTTTCCCTAACATGTTTCATAGAACATATTTATCTCATCAATCAGAAAAAGCCCAATACCCGTTTCATACACGATCTTTCAATACAATTAAACTTTAAAAACATTTTCTCCTTTGCTTTCTGAAGCTTTGAAGAACTGTTTTTCTTACCTTTGGAGCAGGTATCAAAATAGATCTTATTCCTCCCGCATTCAAAGTGGCTTTGCAAATCAACAGAGATTTAAAATATGCCCATCTGTTCTCAACCATTAAAAATCTTGAAGTGAATTAGGGATTTCTCAGACCTGCTGTGGAGCTGGGCTGTGAGTTTTACTCCTCTGTGTGTTTGCAGTTGCTAAGCAATAATCCCAAAGGTTGCTATGTCTTTCCACAATCAGAATTGCTGTAGGTTGTCTTTTGGCTTTGGCACAGCCCAACAGACTCTTCTGCACTGAACTTAGAACATTGCATCACATGACTGAAAATAAAATAAAATCAAAAAAGGACTATGAATAGCAACAGAGAACATGAAGAGCACAAATAGAGAGAGAATCCACAGGTGCCTGTGACAGGTTATGTTCAGATCCAAGGTTCACAAAGTCCAGAACTGTTTCAAGTCCATTACCAGCTGAAGGGAGGACTATGTTAACCAGATGTGAGGATCTGAGGCATAAAAAGAAATTAATTACAAACTCAATTTAAACATTTTCAGGCTTTCTTTCTTGTGTTCCTTTGAAGCAGCCTTGCAGGAAAGGCACACAAAGCACTAACGAGGGGGGAGTGCACAGTGCCATTTTGTCAGACTGCTTTTAAACCTGAATCTAAAGGAATTTGATGAATCCCCTTTCATAATTTCTCCTGTATTCTTTGAAGAATAATATCACAGGGAAAGGAGAAGGCAAAAGACAAACACATCTACAACAGGCATTCTGCACTCATTTACATGAATGTCAATCAGGTGGCTGTTCAGCGATTCCCTTGGGTTAGGCAGGACTTCCAGCTGGGAAACTTATGGCAATTTCTGCCAGGAAATGAGGTTTATCTAATGCTGTTTCTTTCTTTGTATTTCGTACTGAAAGTGGCATAATCCTTGGATTGCCTACCTGCAGGAAAACTGAACTGTGACTTTATCTATGGTATTTGTCATTGGAGCAGCTGCAAGGTACCATGCCCTCTATTAGTCTCCATTTCATGGGACAGCCTGTAAGAAACTTTGAAATAGAGGAGGTCAACTTTCATGTGAAAAATACACTGTAATAAATTATCATTCCTTTGCTATTTATTTGGAGAAACATATCAGAAGGAAATATGCTCATTGCAGTGCATTTCCAAGACGTGTTGAAGCCTAGCATCAATTATGTTAACAAAATGAAGCAGAAAATTAGTGCACAGGAGTAATTTAAAATGAGGCTTTAAACTGGATTGTGCACTTTTTCCTCAAAGCAGTTTGCACATGATTAATTCCTGTTATCTCTTCTCCCAGGTGAGCTTGGTTTTTGCCCTTTGCAATTCCGAATTCTATTGTTATTATGATTAACTTAAAAACTTTTTGAGAATGAAACATAAATATTTTTAAAAAGTGATTTTTTGTCAACCCCCAAAGATGAATATACAACTAGAACTTAGAAGGAGGGATCGAAATGGCTCTATTTTTACTTTTCTGGAAGTAAAATCCCCTGGGTTAAGCAAACCTTTAATTGCACCCTATCTAACTTGGCTGTTATCCCTTAATGTTTTTGCTAAGCAAAGTGTATCCTTTTATTATGCCACCAAATACTTACACTGTTGACAAAATAATGGGCTGAATATGTCAACACAGATGTTTTGCTGGAATTGCCTCTTCTATCTTTTTTGTTTTTCTCTGTAAGATACATTTTGGGAGCACTCTGTTGTCTTTTCCAGCTGATGCCAAGATTATGCAATAAAAGCCCTAACATGTAGTAATAATAAGTTGTGTTAGCCAGGGAGATGTTTGCAGTGTATTAAACAGTCAGTTTTGGAAATGTGTACAAAACCAGCTCATGTACAGCTCCACTTCTTTTAAATGCTACTCTGGGCTGAAGCAGCAGGTGCTGACCACAGTGCTGCCAGCACAGGAAAGAATAAGGCCACAGGCTTCCAGTCTGTTTTTTGTACCAACCCTGATGCTGTGACCACAGCTTGCCCTCTAATTGCTCTTTTCAATCCCAATACATCTGCCTTATAGCTTTCTCCTCCACATTTAAATACTGCTGCTAAAAAAACCACACTGCACATGCAAATTACACCTTTCTAGAGGCTGGAGAACTATCACAATCTGTGGTTGTTGTAGCTAATAACTGATATGTTGGACTTCAGTGAACTGTAGATAGCAACTCCATTGTTTACTTGTGGTAAATGTTTTTTCAAAGTGTTTGCTGTTCAAATACTTGGAAGACCTACAGGGTATATCGAAATTACACAAAAGTCTACTTTGGAACCTGGTTTAAATAATCATTTCTTGATAGTAATCCCTGCATGACTTGATCAATATCCAGAATGAAAACACCAGTCCCAGGTGAGGGAACTGCTACAACACTCTGGGAGCTTTAGTCTTCCATCGAGCCTCTGTATCAATGCAGACATATCACAACATGATCTGTGAGTCTGGAAGCAGCCCTATATTTGCATGTTCAAGACCCTGGCTTGCTATGCAAGGCACTCTGTAAACTCAGTTTAGTCCAGTTTAGGGAGCTTGTCCTCCATCCCTGTCCTCCATCCTCGCCTGTCCACCAGGAGGCAAAATGCCCCATTAGAGAGAGCCTGACTTCCCTATTGCAACCAAGCCCAGCTACAGGAGCCCCCCTGATTATTATTTTAACAAGGGAGTAACCTTAAGAGTGACCATGTGGCTTCTCCAGTGCTTCAATTTACAGGGATAAAATGCTGTCAGCCTGAGGAGCAAATCAAAGCAGTACCAGCTATGTGCTTAAATTGAATCTATGGGTTGATACACACTCTTGGCAAAGAGTTTGCTCTGTTTAACATTTAGAACAGCTTCTGGTTATCATTTATAATGGTGTCATTTGATGTCCAAGACAATTCTTGCTCCCAGTTACCTCCTTCCCATGAATTTTGTAGATTCTTGATCCAAATTACCTCCTTCCCATGAATTCAGTAGCACCAGGCCGAAACTGCAAAGCAATAGAAGTTTAATAGCACTTGACCCTTTGTTTCAGACCCCCAAACGCCAAACACTTCTGCATCTGGGAATGTTTGAATCCTTAAAATGTACTCATTAAACTAGGTTTTTGGTGTTTGGCCATGTGCTTTGATGTAACGAAGAGGTGTTACATGCTGCTTTCATTATGGAGTTACTATTGCTGCCTAATCCAAGGAAAAGCTGTGACCATTAATGCCAACTTTCACCAGGGGTTGCCATACCCACTCTCACGGCTCCCAGTGGGATGCGATTCCACAAACCATAACTAGCCAGGAGGCACACGGAGGGTGCCCTGCTGACGTACCTTAATAAAAGCCACCTACGAGGCTGAGGGACACGGGGGTGATGCTGAAACCCCTGCAGCGACCTGGGGGAGAATGCCGGGGCACCCCGGACTCGTCAGGGACCGGGGTGAGGATACCGGGACTCTCCTGCCCATCGCAGTCCCCTCATGACCGGAGTGAGAATACAGGGACTCTCCTGTCCATCGCAGCCCCCTCAGGGACCGGGGTGACGATACCGGGACTCCCCTGCCCATCGCAGCCCCCTCAGGGACTTGGGGTGGGGATGTCGAGCCGCCCTGCCCATCGCAGCCTCCTCATGGCCCGGAGTGAGAATACAGGGACTCTCCTGTCCATCGCAGCCCCCTCAGGGACCGGGACTGGGGCTCCGGAATCCCCTCAAGAGCCGCCGGCGCCGCGGGGGTTAACGCGGCCCGGCCGCCAGGGGGCGGCGCCGCGCGCG
>VZTN01034694.1:75934-115084 GCA_013400515.1 Erpornis zantholeuca | reverse complement strand
CACACCCCCTCCGCCTCAGCCCCCCGGTGCCGCCGGTGTCCGGGCCCCGGGCCGGGGGCGATGCGGGCCCGCGGTGCCCCGGAACGGGGCTCACACACCCCTGGGCTATGGCCTGGTTGACAGCGGAGGGGACGGGCGGGGGTCCCGGTGGCCCTCAGCAGGCCTGCGCTGGGGCAGGGCAACAGCTCCCTCCCGACCCTCCGGGTATCGCAGGGTCTCGGTCATATCCAGCGTCTCTGCGAAGGATGGGGCGGCGCGGGGCTGTCTCCATAAATCCGCCCGGTTCATTCTGTGTTCATTGTATGCGGTGGGAGAGGCGGGAAGCGTGTGTGAAAGCGACCTGACATGGATGGGGCTCCGTCCGTGCTCAGCTGATCTCATCTGACAGCACCCTCTGGGTATCCCCAGTGCCCGGTTCTACCTTTGCGGACAGCTAAGGTGGTTTTCTCCCCCTTTTATTCCAACGCTGCACATAGTCTTCACATGGCTGTGTCAAGCCCAGGAGAGACACAGAACGGCCAGATTCCAAATCCCTGAGTGAGCTGTGGAGCAGGACAGATGTTCCCATTGCTGCCCTGGGTTGGGCAGGGGCTCTGAAGGCTTCTGCCTTTCCATGCTCTTTAAACTTGGAACAGGCTGTTGTTTTGGCGTTTTTTTGTACTTCTCTCTAATAAACCCCTGCACGTTAACCCCTTAAGATGCTACCTACCCCCATGTGCTGTTTCTAACGTAGTCAAGGATGAGAATGAAAATAGCATAGCTTTGCTTTCATTTCTGTACGCTCAGTTCTAAGTTAGCAGTTATCCTTAAAAAACCTCATGCATTATCACACTGCTGCTATGCCTGGTTTGACAATGTTTGGAGGAAGAGAATAGTTGAAATCCCAGTTGATTTCATCCTCAGTGGGGGGGAATGAAAAAGCCAACTACTCTGAAAATATTTCTTGTTGTGTTAGGTAACCTCTTCCGAAACTAGATCAGCTACTTGACAGGTCCTGCCTGCCCTGACAGCATTTTAGCTGTCAGAACACTTACCTCTTTTTTTCCCCCTCTTTCATTCTCATGTCTCTCCTAAGGTATGTTTACTTAGCAGCACAGATTAATTTAGCTTATACTTACCTCCTATAAATATTAATGTGCTGCATTACTTTAGTGATTTCTTCCCCCTCTGAGTTCTTTACCTTTTCCACTATTCCTTTTCCCATACATTTATACCATTGAATACATCTAGTGAGAATATATGGGTCTCTCTTGGCATCTTCCTTCTTTCTCCCACTTGGATGCATAGATCCTCCCTTTGTTAAATATTTTATATCTATATATGAACAATTAGTTGTGTTCTGTAAAGCTTTTCCATCTGGAACAGCCAGGCTGTTTCCCAACCAATTAAATTAAATTGAAACCGTGCTGATATTTGGATACTACTTAGTTTTTAAATGTTTATTATGCTCCTGTGGAGCATAATAAATCCAGAGGATGCAGCCTTAGGTTTATGTATTTATATTCTCTTTCTCCCATGCCATGATATGGAGGTGTATTCTGTACCAGAGGTGTTTTTACAGCCTTGGTGCCCTATCCAGAAATAAGTGTGTGACATATTCCTGGCCTGGTTTTGGTCCTCATAATTACTTCTACTTTCTCAGACTTCTCTTGCAGTATAAAGTGAACTTGATTTTCATCACAATCTTAACTGCAATTGTTTGAACACTTCTGCATTTCCTGTTGCAACTTCCTAACCACACTTCAGGTTATGTCTGCCCTTTTAACCTCTTAGATATCTGGGGTGGGCTGTTTCTCCCTCCTTCCTTTAGAGCTCATGTGTGTTCCTCCTCTGCCCCAAACTTCTTGTTTCTTAATCAAAACTTTGGTATCATTTCAGATGATTCTCCTTCTCGGCTGCTGAGGGTTTGTGAGCAGGGCAGACATTTTTATTGCTTAGGAAAGCTTTGGTCAAGTTGCTTCAACCAATCTGTTGTAAACTGATGGTAGCTTCCTTCTATACAGACTGGTGACTATCTCCAAGTTATCTCTTTAAACAAAAGCTCATCTTGCTGAATAATTTTATGAGTAGGATAAGGGTCTGTCCTTGCTGTTTTTTAGCAAAGATTGTCTGGTAATTGGTGGAACTTTGCTGCTTCAACTTGTGGGCAAGGGAGAAGCATGTCAGTGTGCAAGCATATGGCTATGTCTAATTCTGTTTCCAGGTCACTAAGAATTTTGAGGACAGAAATGGATTCTCTTTTTAAATTGCTTGATGTCTTTTTGCTTCAGAGATAAACTTCTCAGACAAGGAGAAAGGGTGAAATTGGTGTCCTCAAACTGGATTTTTTGCATTAAGTGTGCCCTATAAACTGTTATAATTGGCTCTTATGGATTCAGGGGAATAGCTGATCTGAATCACTGAAATTGGATGGCTTTTATTTATAGGTTTTTATCTTGTTCTCATTGCCACAGAGCATCTCATGAGCATTCATTTCAGGGTAGTTCATGCAAAGTGTTGATTATACATTTACAGCCCTCTGGTTGCTTGATGACTTGTAAAATTCCTTTAATTGTCTGTCCAGACTTTTGCTGTTTGTTTTGGCCTTTGGTTATGCAGTCACTCTTGAGAAATAAGACTGCAGTCTTCAATTCTTACAGCAGAACAGTTGTCTTCTGATGTGACATGTTAGCAGAAAGTGGTGGCAGACAGGACTGTGCTACAGTAAAATATAAAGATGCCCTGACGTCCTTGGTGCTAATGCTGATGTTTTGTTGTTCAAGGCAATTCTTGGCTGATAATTAACTGTATTAGGAAATTATCTATTGAAACTTGGCCTTTTAAAGTATTTTTATACACAGTTACCAAAAAATTGTATCTGTAATTTCTGGAAAGTGCTATTTTCCTTTTGTTTATTATATATCTTTCCTGAGAAGTGAAGAAGCTGGGCAGGCAATCTGGCCCTGGCTGCTGTCACAGTTCACTTGTCTTCCCTACCCTCAGGGAGGCAATATGCTTTTATTGGAAGGGACCGACTGACCCAAAAAGAGAGGATACGCTGTGGATATATTGTTCTAAAATGCACGGTTTGGGAAAAAAGATATGCTAAAGCAAATTAAAGCCTAGACCATTGGACTTCCCCTCCTTAATCCCAGGGGAACAGCTTGAGCAGGAAGTAGAGTCCTGGAAATGTGTTTGGGAGTGTCTGCCATGTTGTGCTTGGAAGCTCCTTGCTGGTAGAACATACAGGAAATATTTTCCCCACTTCTTTATGGGGAAGCTAAATATAACATTACCTCTGGTCCTGTAATTGCTGTTAAACAATGTGGTATTTGTGAGTTTACTTAATCATTGATAAGTCCAGTCTATCTCATGTAGAACTTATTTTTCTATTTTCCTTTTTTGTTTGCTTTTTAATAAATTAAGATCTTGATTGCTGCTGCATGGATAAGGTTTGAAGAGTTGATTTTTGGAGGGAACTACAACATAGCTGGGAGATCAGAAACTTCTTATGAAATAATTAGTAAAGTTAGGAATGCCTAATATTTAAAGATGCTCAAATCATTAAAGATCATCTGTTGTTTCTTGGTTTTCTTCAGCTGATGTCTTTCAGGTATAGCCAGATCTCATTCTGAAAACTGAAGTTTTCGGAGGCGGTGGCCCAGAAGAATGAGCTGATTCCTGCTTTAGGCAAACCTTGTAGTGCCCTACAGATACCTGTTTCCTCTGGAGCCAGCTGTCACCATTTGGGAGATAAAACTGTTTCAGCTAGGTGTCCTGTCTTTCAAACTTCTTCTGCCAAAAGCCTTTGAGGGAACCAGGAGGCCTCCATCTCTTGCTGGGTGTGATGCTGTGTTGTTAAAAGATGATTTCTCTCCAGCTGCACAAGAGCAGGCTGTTGAAACACAGATAATTTTTGTGTTTGTAAATGCACTCATGTGTGATGAGACTCTCCTGTTCCTAAAGCAGTTTGATGGTTGAACTGCGACACAAGACCTGTCCTTCTCTGGAATATCTGCTGTCTGTTGTACACACACTTACCAGGTTTCCTCTAGGATCTGCATGAAATGCAATGTCCCCTTAGAGGTGAGAACAGTATTTGCACCAGCGAAGGAGGATGATGACAGTGGAATTGGAGCCTCACTGAGAACCATAGAGAAACATTCTTAAAACTTGCAGAGTGCATGAAAAAATCTTTTTTTTTTTTTTTAAGGGATCTAACTCCTTTTATAGCACATCTCAATGATAGCTTGATTTCAGTTTTTACCTCTTGAGTTCCAGTGGCACATAAATTCTTGTGTTTTGAAAAGGAGCTTGTAATTTGAAAATGCAAATAGCTTATGATGCTGTAATGAGTCATTATCTGACCAGTATTGATTCTTCCTGTTTAAGAAATGAAAATAAGTTGAAAAGGGCAGGGTACAGTAGCATCTACAGCCATTCTGGGAGCCACTGACATGTTTATTTAAGTGGAAAATGCTATTTTGAGTGGAGACTGCCATCCACAAGGCAGTCTGTTGGAAATATTTTACTGTAAGAGAGCTGCCTTTATGCAGGGCTAATGCCTGAGGATTTCCAGTTACTGGAAAATAAAATCCTGAAAGATCTAAAGCTTCAACTCTTCTGTCTTGGGAAATGAAAAGGAAAAAAAAAAAGGAAAATAGCCTTTGGGCAGCTTAGCTCAGTGTAGCTGCTCCCTGATCACAGTGTGCAGCTCAAGGTTTCATTCTTCAGTCACAACAAACCACATCCTCTCAGGACCAGCTGAGGCAAGGGGGCTTTTTGCAGTCTTCGTGCCTGAGTCTTGCTGATGGCATTAGCAAGGAGTACAAATGGAGCTGCTGGTTTGTGACCAGTGCTGCCTTCCTATGAACTGGCCCTGCCACTCAAGAGCACTTAGGGTGGTCAGCTGCCTGCTCCAGGTGTTCCAGTTGTTTAGTTCAGCCACTGAATTAAAGGTATTTCCTCTCTGTGTCATTGATTTGCCTGAGCGTCCTTTTAATTTGATTATTAGGTAGTGACAATGAAGCTCATATCTTCTGCATAAAAGGGGACTCTTGGAAGAAGGAGAAGAAGGAGGTGATACTTATTGGAAGTAGTCAGTGATTTAAGCAAGACACTCACTGTTTCTTACCTTTTGGCTGGAAGCTCTTCCTCTGGAGCACTCTGTTTAAAGGGATAAAAAATCAGAGAATAAAAGCCATTTTTGCATTTCCGAGTTGGCCCATATAAATTGATTAAATTACTGGCAACCCAACCATCTGCAAAACGTCTTATCACAATACTACAATATTGCAGTGTGTGTGTTCATGTGTTTTAGTCAGCATTTGGGCAGGCTTCTGTATATACGGGTTTGAATGTGTCAATAGCTTTTTGCCCAAATAGAATTCCTCTGAATATGCATCTTATCAGCGTTGCTCATTGCAGGCTGCTCTCCTCTCGGAAGGCAGAAAACGTTGCTGTGAGATGAGTCACGCAGTTTAACAGCTTGTTGCTTCCATGGTGAGACGCACCCTTGCTGTGCATGCCAGCGATCATGAAACTCCTGGCAAATGCCCGGTGACGTGAACTCCTTATGGCCCCGGTAAATGGAATGCCCGTGGCACTCACTGAAACGCCTTGTGCTTGTGGCTACTCGCTGCTTTTGGGTGCGCTGCTCCTCCTCTTCCTCCCGAGGGACTCCTAAACTGAGGCTTCGTGGAAATAATGAAGTTCCTGCATCGGTGGGGGCTGTTTCAGGGTGAAATTACTGGGGAACTTGAGGCAACAGTGTAAACTTCTTGTATTGAACTAATCAAAGACATTCGAATATGTCATCTGACCTGTTTTGAAAGAAGCATTTTATCGCAGATCATACTGTCCCTGTTCTGAGCTCATACCACAGCTCAGGTGGTGGCTTTGATGCTTGAGCTTTCCACTGCTCTGCCAATGGAGAAGCACAGGAGATCTTGGAGAAGTAAATTCCAGAGATGTTGTCTCAGGACTTAGGACTTGTAACTGAATTAAATATCTGAACAGTGAATTTTGCTGTGGAAAGCCAGTCCTGTCCCAGGGAGCTGTGGCTGTCCTATTCTCACTGGCTGCTACCATATCCCGTCTGTTTTGATGTACAGAACTATCATATTTTAAATTGCAGCAAGAACTTTTAAGACTTGTTCAACTGGCTTGGTTCAGCTTCAACAGCTGACATCTGAGAAATGTGTACATTAGGATTCTTCAGAAAAAAACCTTGAAACAAAACTTGTCAGGCTTTTCATCTCTACCCTTTTTACACAGTGATGAGAGGGAGGCATAGGGCATGTGCCTTGCATGTGTAAAATGCTTTGCTTTCCAAAAGCTGGTTCATAGTTAGAGGTAGTCTGAGTCTTCTGAGTGGTGCAGGACCAACCCTTTCACTCAGTCCATCTAAAAATAGAGTTTCCCACAGGTCTCTGAAGCTGCTGAATGGACTGCAGAGAGTCAGCTGGTGTCTGTGAGCTTCTTGCACAGTGGCAGGTATCCTTTGGAGCCTGCTGTTTCCTTGCAGTAGTTCCGAGTTCTGGAGCATCTTCTATAGGAAACAGGGTGTCACACTGAAAATTTAGCTCATGAATAGCTGTGGGACAGGCAGGAAAGTGACTCAGCTCTCTGACCTACAGACAGGAGCTAAACCTAGGTACAAGAGGAAATGCTAGGTGACGAGATAAAGGTGTTTCTGGAATAAAGATTGATTCTTTTGTTGTTGTTGTTTCTGTTGTCTTTCTTTTTTTATTTTCTGTTCTGCAGTCCTCCTCAACAGTTTTAAATAGTTTAAAGACAAACAGCTCTGGGCATGTTCTTCAGAGATGCTGTAACCACTGTATTTAAATACAGTGCTTCAAGATGTGGTAGGAAACAGCTACCTAGGTGCTGTATTGTCTTCCTGAGTGAAGTGCAAACCTTGAAATGACAGCCCTCCCCTTTGCCCTTTCACACTGCAGAATGGTTGACAACGATTTAATTCACTCTCTGAAGAAATTTTTCTTTTGTAACATCTAGTGAATTTCATTACTAGGAGTTTGCTCTGTTGGTTTTTTTCAGCTGAGTTGTGCTTACATGGGGGAGCAAGCTTGTGACTTCAAAAAATGAAGTGAAACAGGACGACTTAGACCTTTTTGTTCTTTGTGGTGTTTCTTCCTCCTTGGTGGTATTTTGGTTCTGCAGCAGTTAATAGAATACGTAAGCCTGAATTCCACCTTTTAATGAATCTTGAGACAGCAGCTACCCCTGTAGTGTGGGTCGAGTTTAATATTGCATAAACTTGTCAGTACATGGGAATGAAATATTAATATATTATCTCTTGCTTTTAGTGTTTCCCTGCCACTGTATCCCTCAGCACTTCACCGTGTGCCTGCCTTGGTCCTAGGAGGGAATTATCCTTCTGTGCAGCTTCTGCTCTGCTCCTGAATCTCAAATAAGAGCTTATAAGTGAAAACCAATATGATCAGAGCATATTTTCAACCTGCTTTTCAAAAGCTGGGCATAGTTGTAGGATACTTTAAGGCAAGGGAGGTACTACTAGATAACATTTATAGTATGACTGGAATAGAGTTTGCATAGTCTCGGTGGGTGAAATGAATATTTTTCACATACACTTTACAGATCTCTGGTTTCTAACTGTGCTTCATGCTGCAAAGATAACAACTGTTCTACACACTTCTGCAACCCACACTTGTGGTCCTTGAAGTGGAATTTTTCTCCTTTACACATAAACCAGAAACTGCTCTGGTGGGGAGGAAGAGCTGTTTAACTCAGATACGTTCATTTTGACTGTACATGGCTGAGACATTTATTTTGGGGCAGTTTCTATCTGCTTCTCATACAACTGAGGAAGTTCAAACTTGTCTTTGCCTTGAGGAGAAGGGAAAAGTTTGAGAACCTTTTTTTAGTGTTTGAGGAGAAGATGGCATGAGCCAAAATAAATTTTTAAGCTTAAGCACTTGCTCACATCTTAGTCCTGAATTAGAGAAGTGACCCATTTAATAAGTAAAGTAATAAAAAACCCAGCAAAACCAAAACTAAACAGCCCCCTCCCTACAAAACAGCCCCACAAAACCCAACCCAAAATTGCTCAGATTGTTTGAAGTTTAAACTTGAAAGTTTGATTTTAGGACAGATGAGTGCAGAACGCCTTGAGCTGAAGGGAGTACGTGGCAAAGACAGCTTGAGGTGAGAAGTGATCTGTGCGTGTCAGAATTTCATTTGCTCACTGTGAAGTGGGACATCCTGGACATACTTCACCCTTCTTAAACTTCACTTTGGTGGTGAACAATCTTTGCACATGCTGTGGGAGATGCTGAAGAATCCTGAAGGGTGAGAAATAGCGGCAGGTTTTAGTGAGGACTCTTTTCTTGGGGCAGATGGGGAGCGATTTCCTGGCTGACTGCTGATAGTTTGTCTAACGTGTAGCCTTGCTCTTTGTGGCTTGGCACGGGTTCAGTGCTCTGTGTGGTGTGGAAGCACGCTGTGTAAAACGTGAGAACTTCCTGCTGTGATAAGGAACCAACAGTTCTTCCAACAGGTGCAGTCTTTAGCTGCAGTCCTGAAGACGTAACAGAAATGTAACAGAAATGTTTGCTGTCATGGGCCTTCGATATTGTCAACCTCAAACTGAGTCTGGCCTGAACAGTTCAGAAGGCAGAGCTTTGCCTTCTGCCTTGCTATGATAAGAGAATTAGGAGGGGAAGCTGTGTTCAAGAATCTAATCCGTGATGGTGGCTGTGACTGAAATGAATAATCTTATTTTAAAGGGTGCTCTAAACCACTAAAGCTTTATAAATATTAATTTTGTTCATTTGTTTCCTAATAAAAGGCTTTTATTCATGAAATCTCTATTTATTTATTAACCTGACAAACTAATAGCAAGCTCTCTTCTTTCAGTGTATGCATGTGCCATATCACAATTCTGCTTGTCACCGTAATAAGAACTTCATTCATCTGCCTTAAAATGTCATTGATAACAACCTGGCAGTGGCCCAGCTTGGAGCAAGTTAACTACAAAAGGCTGCATTGTAAACCTTTCTGAGAGTACATGCTACATTAAGTCTAAAATTTAAAAAAAAGAGAGAGAAATGTGCAGGCTGGTCCGAGCTTCATACAACTGCCAAATAGCTTCAGACCTCTGAAAAAAAATGGAATTCTGTATGGAGGAATTCTGGCTGCAAATGGGATAGTTTGGAATGAAGGATGCATTCTGCTCACTTTAAAATCTTTGAAGTCCACTGAATTTATAAGCCTCATGTTAAAATGAGGGGGAATGCCTTGCTGAAGCATGAGTGGCTAAATAAGAGCTTGGACATGTAAGGATCTTGTTATTTCCTTAAGTCTCGTCTTTCTTCGATGGGGATAAAAGCTACAATCTGAAAATAGTCATGTGCCTCTGGAGTTACCTGCTAGGAATACTGTGAGGTTGTCTTGGTTATAGAAACCTTCTCCGACCCCATCTGCAGCCTGTGCACCAAACCTGTTTATCCACCCATAAGTTCACACAGTGCAAGGAGGGTCTGTCACACGCTGCAGTTCAAACCCCCGGTCTCTTCCAGCTCCTCTGGAGGGACCTGAGCTGCTCCTTGCTCTGCAATCCTGTGTACAGGGCTTCATGTTCATGAAGGTTTAGGGCTTCCTGCCTTTGACTCTCCTATTCATAAAACTATTACAAATGAGATTTGTAGCCTGGGCAAGGGTGAACCAGTCTGTCCATGAAACAGATGCAGAGTTTGTGAACTTTATGGAGAGAAGTTCCCAGGGATCTCTAAAATGGGCTGCGTGTGGGGGTTGTGTGTTTGATACAGCCTCTGACTAACCTAGGCAGTCTCACTGAACAATTTAACAGCCATGTTGCCCGTGAAGCTTAAAGGCATCTTCATTCAAGGTCTTCTGGGAGCACTGTAAGCATGCATTAAACACCATGGTTCTCATTCTATACTCCAGACATGGCAAAGGCTTAGGCAGTGTGGGGAAAGGCTTGCTCACAAGTAATGGGTTTATAGTCTGATTTCTTAACTGGAACAGGGACTGCAAGAGTCTTTAAAAAGTAAAAACCCAAACCCTGCAATTTCATGCTGCTTCACTTCTGTGGTTTTTGTTTTGTCTCTTTCTTAAGTATAGTGTATGGACAGCGCCATGGGTTAGGGAAGACTTCAGCTTCATCTTCAGAGACTTTTCGTATATAGCCTTCTGCTGAAGTCAATGGGTGTGGAGGTAAGCGGTGCCGAGTGCTTTCTGACAACATCACTGCCACCCACTCTGCAGCCTGATGCACACAGCACTCCTTGTATTTGAGCATTGTTTTTCTCCAAAAAAGTCGCATGCAGTTGCACAATAAAGACACTGCTTATTTGTGTAATGCAAATCTGTTCCTGCTTGTTGGTACAAAGTGCAAGCAGCAAGCATCAAAGTGCAGAGACTTCACAGATCCTGCATGAACACTTGCCACTGAACTTCAGTGACATCCTGCATTATGTCAGAATAAAAGATGACATCACAGTTGGTCTGTGAGTGAATGGGATTTGAACTCAGAGTTTAATGTTGCTGCCTGGAGCATTTGTGCTACTGATGCTCAACACCCTTTGCTCTGCTATTGTTTGTTTGTTTATGTATTTTCACAGCTGCTGAGTTTAGTTTCTCAAAGGTTAATTATTTTATCAGGAGCCAGTCAGAATCAGTTTCCTATTTCCTTGTCTTTTTGTTGATTTCCTTTTCTGTTGAAACACAACTTTCTCTGTTGAAACAACTCGGTTGCTGCACTCTTCAGTTTCTGTCTAGTGACTTGAAGTGTCTGAAATGGCCTGATATTCTCACAGAGATATTGATGGTGGGGTCTGGTGACTAAATTGTTGTGATAAAACAAAAATTCATTAGTTGATGCTGTTGAAATCTGCTGACTTTTCTATACTCCTAATAGAAGGCTTGAAAATATCCAGCTGCAGACTGATCCTTTCCAAGCATGTGACACTGACATCAGTCCTAGAAGTGAGGCATTGAACTGCCTCCAAAAATGAGCTCATCGGATAATATTCAATGCACTGATTTAGCAAAATATTAATTATTTTGATTACATGGTCACCTGTACATACTGTTTGAAAGGTGGGAATTCAATTCCAATTTTAGTTGCTACCATTTCAGATACCAGTGTTGCAAAGATCTTGTTGATAGGATGCTGTGCTCCCGCTGTATGCTGGGAGCTGGGCTTGGAAGAGCTTATTTGCTAATTACCACTAATTTGCTCTAAGACTTGCCAGTTTCTTGACTTTTCTTCTCCCTGCATCCCTCCCAATAAGCTGCAGGGAATAAGACAAGATTCTGTTGTCAAGCCATCCGTCTAAAGCCGCTCATAAAACTTGCTTAGTTTTCTTGTGGCTCCCTTCATTTTTTTTAATGGCTGTGTAAAAACACAGCCATGTGCTTTGGCAGGAGTTTTGGTAGTGGTTCATCTTCATCTTGACCTGCCTGACTCCAAAGCTGAGTGACCATAATGAGATTAAACCCGGGCAGAACAGCCCTGGAGGTTTCCTCCCCTCCTGTAGCTTGAGGTCAGCAGTAACTGCTGACTTCCTCTTACAACCCACACAAAGAGCAGCACTGGACTGATGGTGACCCCAAATACTTGCCTATTATTTTATAAACTTGGGAGAAATTTTGTATTTACTTTTAATTACAATAGTAGCACCTTCTAGATGCAACTGTCCAAGCACCTCAACATGTGTCTGATTATTTATTTGAAACAAGGGCATAAGAGAAACAGTTTGTTAGAAGGGTTCATGTGCATTTGTGCAGAAACAGTTTTGTGTTCCTCCCCCCACCCAGTATTTTCTGCCTGTTACTGCACATTGCAGGATTGTTAGTTTTGGATTCTGTTTCCCTCTGAATACAAGTCTTTATGGAGCTGCCCATAATGTTGCTCTTTTCTTTCAAGAAACACTGCTGCTAACTTAAGACCAAGGAAGATGCTGTCTGTTACAGGGCTGTAACGATGCCTGAATTGCAAACTGTTGTGCAACTAAAGAATGATATTGTGCAAAACAGAATGGAAAAACTGCTGCTGATGAGCACAGAGAGCTGAGGCAATGAGGAGCCCTACTTATAGAGCAAGAGGAGAAGCTGGGTTTGAAGAACGAGCAGTAGAAAACAAGATAGGAAGGCTCTGTTCCTGCAATAGTAAATGATCCCTTAGAGCAGCCAAGGAGGCTGGTTGATGTGAACTCTGTGCAAAGTTCAGTGGAGAGTGTGCTCCAGTGTCCTGGGCGATGCTGCTTCTTCCTCCTTGTTTACAAGAAGCAGGCATGATTTCAGAATAAACTTCTGAAACATCCTTGGTGGGAGAAGAATTGGGATGACAAAATACTTCTTTGCATCTAGAAAGTTATTGCTACAGCAGTAACTGTTGAAACTGGCCGAGTGGCTGCTGCCTGGTTTAGGTTAATGTCAGGAATTGTGCTGGTGGGAAGCAAGTCCTGGGGTGGGACTGTGCAGTCCCTGTTGTGCCTCAGCACAGTTCTCATCTCTTCAGATGCTGCCTCTGCAAAATGATGAAATAAACTTCCGCTTTTCCCAGCAAAATGCCTGTGGTACAAACACCATGGAGTTTTTTGTCCATCTTTATTTAACAATAACAAGGGTTGTGCAGAAAATGTGCAAGGGCGTGGAGATGGAGAGCAGAGCCTCATCTATCCTCTGCTGCTGAGGGTGGGAGGAGGTAGGGAAGCATGGAAAAGAGGAAAGCAGCTTTGCCTCTGCCTGTTTTGACGCTGAAGAGCTCATTCCAGTGATTTGAGAAGGGGGTGGGGAGAGAACCAGATGCTCTTAGGAAGTTCATACCATTGTTAATAATGTAATTCACAGATGGTGGTGAAGGCCTTGAAGAGGCTTTCATGCAGTACTTACACTCTGTAATAGATCATCACATAAGGGCTCACAAATAGAGATGACTTAATCCCAAGGATGAGTCCACAGTGATCTGTTTGATGGTGGCCCTGCAGATCACTGCAACCTGTTTAAACAGTTAAGAGCCTTCAGGATCCCTGAATGTTGAGTACTAGAATTGGACCAATCCCTAATTAAATTGTCAGGATAAAATGTTAGTATAGCTTTGAGACTTTTCCAATGAAAATGGGTCTTATGAAATTAAAAAACAGGTTCCTTTGTCTTGGTACAGAAATCAATGCAGGTAAAGCATGAACATCAGTTTGTACAATGACATCTTGTTAAGAGGCAGTTTGGCTTTTATTTCCATTTGTCTGCTTGGAGCTGGAAGCAGAGCTTGTGTGTGTTCTGAATAGCTGTCAGTACTTTGTGACAGCTAAGGAGGATCGTGCCTTGCATGTCCTTTTGTTGAAATAGAAGTCACTCATACCTATAAGCTTTATAGCAAATGAACAGGCTGCTGGTTTTCAGACATGTAGAATCAGAAAAGATTTAGCTCAAGTGCTTGCAATAAAATTCAATATTTGTATGTTTGTGAGAGGCTTATTGATAAGGTCTTCACTGGCTGCTGGTTAGCTTTTTTATTTGCTGCAAGCTGTGTAACTACAAGTATTTATCTGGGACTCGTAAGCAATACTGCCTTGCATGTGTAGCACTAGAAATCAAAAGTTTCAAATAACATGAGAACTGATCTTGGCTTTGTTGTTTGTTACTCTCTTTTCAAGTGCAGCTTCTCCTTTTCTAAGAGACATTCCCATTGTGGGTTTTATTATTATTATTAACTTCTTCAAGTTTAAATTGAATTTAGTAAATTGACTTCTTGTGATGTTTGTCATGTGATGGTTTGTGTGCCCTGAAGAATGTGCTCCTATGACTTCAGCCATGTATTTGCCCGCACCAATGCAGGCTGTATCATGTGTTCTTGTTGGTCTTGCATTTTGAGCTAAGTAGTGGAGGGGGTTGGGAGAAAAAAAAAAGGGGAACTAATTCAGGGCTAAGCTACCAGAAATTCTCAGACTGCTTAATTTGTGACCTTGTTCCCTAGTTAAATGCAACCCAGGATTTTCTGCCTCTTCCATAGTTTCACAGAAGTGTTTTCTGCATTAGAAGCTGAGTTTTTCTCTTACTATCCTTGTTAAAAACCAGGAAAACCCAATGCTTTGGTAAACGAAATATCTTGACATCTTGGGGGAAGAGTTTTTTTTAATCCTTGGTGGGTGGGTGTGCTTTAACTGAGAAAGTCAGAAACTGTCTTTCTGATCAACATTCTTTGCATATATTAACTGTGGCATCCATAAAGCAATATCTTTATTACTGCAGTAAAATGAACAAAGTTGAAATGACTGCACCTGTGCCAAGAATTTTTGGTTTTTCCACAATAGCCAAAGTTTTGGAGCACTAAAACTGCTGTCAGTGAGTCTCCAGCTCCTTGTCCCACTGTCTTGCCTGTGATGTCTGTGTCCAGTGAAAGCAGAGCCCTCCCAGGACTGAGGACTCACAAGATCAGAATTCATATTAGGTTTGTTTTAAGCAGCACTTACCAGCATTTGGGTACCCTTCTATTTATTTTCAACACCACATAATGCTGTTTTTCATATATAAATACACACACACACATATACACACATATATGTATATGTGCTGCTGCTGCTGTTCAATCCTCTGCATTTGTGTAAATCATATTTCAGCAGAGCTGTACTCTATACAGTTCCCATACTATCAGGGTTTTTTATAGTTTTTTGTCTGCGTGGGCTAAGAATTTCTTTGGATTTGAATCCAACGTCAAAGTTGCATTGGTTTAATACAATGTTTTTATATCACCTTTTTTCCTCCAAGATGGATTTTATTTCAGCTCTGACTCTTTTTTTGCTGCATAATTTGAGACTTTTTGCATACTCTTCATATTGTTTTTTTAAAAAAAACCCAACCCACACACAAAATTCTGTTTTTCTTAGCTCATACAGTATTTCCACTTGGCTCAGAAGATGTGGATTTGTGAGCTGAGGGAATCCTCGTTTGGCTGGTCACCCAAGCTTTCTTCAAGAGCATTAGAAGGATCTACAGCTTAAGTTCATCAGAGGGCTGACCTGTTCTGGTTTTAATGAGATTTATTATACCTGTACCTGTGGGATTCTGTGGTTTTGATCTTCAAAATGATCTGAATAAACCTGCTAGGGAAAGCAAAATTGTTGACAGAAAACTGACTCTACTCAATCTGCCCTGTGTTAAGATTATTGATTTTTGGAATTAAAATAATATCCGTTGTGGCATTGGCATGGAATTTCTGTGTGGTGTTTGGCAAAATGTTTGTATCCATGCTTCCCTTCTTAAATCCTCCAATCCCCCTCTCAGAAAACTACACTGATCAAACCCTGATATCGCAGTCCGGGCTTGGAGAGGATGAAGAAACAAATCTGGATGTAGGAGTTGATGGATGATGGTGTGTGAATGTTGTGGATACAGCTGCATTCCTAACACATGCAGGAGAGATTGGGAGGGGTTGGTCTTGGCCAAATGTAAATGTGTATTTTCCCTAAAACTGCGTTTGTTTTTCATGAAAGCTCAACAGCATTTAGTGATTTGAGTTTTGTTAACTTAAAAAACCTGAGAGTTCTCTATTTGCTCCAAAATAAGTTCCTGTGAGCTTGAAGCTTGTCAAATATCTGTGGTCCTCCAGGGCCTGCAATGGAATCCAGAGGCACTGGAGGGATATAGATGTGCACTAGTTATGGCTGAGTGAAGGCAGCGCTGGGGAGCAACATGAGCAGGGAAAGTGGTGTCTGGAATGAGAGTATCTGGGTCAGCCTCCTCTGGAGCTGCAGGACATGTGAGGTGCTGCTCCAGTCTGGTTTAACTTCTTTCAGTTTGGTGACTTCCACAGAGGTTTAACACAGCTCTAGAAGATGCAGGTTGACAGGCCTGCAGCGGAGGTGGCCAGTGAACAGAGAGACTTGGCTTGTTCCATCGAGATTTGGCAGGCCTGACGACTGGGTGATCTCTGGAGCTGTGAAGAAGAATGTGGCCTGTCAATAACAGAATTCATCAACTTCCCTGTGCTGGCGCTGGGATTTGGGACATGCAGCACTCAAGTCTGAGACAAATGCATCGCTGGGTGTAACGCCTTTCCTTTTTTTTATTTGTACCTATTAATGGAAGCAGAGAGCATAATATAATCTTAAAATAGCTCCTCTGTGAATGCAGAAACATTCCACTTCTGACTAATCGTCCATTCAGAATGAGCATTTAAATATGCACCAGAGACCGAGTGGCGGCTTTCCATATCCGCGTGAATGGAGTTCAAAACGTGCTGCGCTGCAGAGCTGTGCAGGCTTCCTTGCTTTGTCCTCAGACCCCACACTCCTCACCTCAGTGGGACTGCTTTACCCTGGGAGGCAGAATGCACGTCCTGCTTGCTGTCTCTTTGGTTAGGCAGCAAGCTGATGGGGCTGTTCATTTTGTCTACTCTCGAGACGGAGGATCTTGGAAGCACTAGGTTGATAAACAGCCTTCAAATCCAGATTTCTCTCTCTTGGTTGTGAATGACCAGGAACACAAAGAGCTTATGGTCCGAGTCCTGGCTCCAGTGCATGGCTTGGAGAGCTTGGCAAGCACCAGGGAGCCCATGTGCAGTGTTTTGACTCTGGCAGGCAGTGCCTGCTGCCCCAGAGCATCTGGCCCAGCTTCACAATGAGAATAAGACACCCAGAGCCCCCACGTGGGGGCCACAGGGGCAGGAGCTGTGGTCGGTTGTGTCACTGACCTAAAACCTGTCCCAGCTTAAGGATTTCTCTTTCCACTCACTCCCCACCTGCCCAGGGGATGGTGCCACTATTACAAAGGGCTCTCTTCTAGGGGACAAGTGCCACTGGAAGTGGGTAGGGTCTCACCTGTCAGAAAGGACACACTTTTCACTCACCCACTTGTCCTGGCTTTCTCTGCACTATCGGAGTCAAATTCCTCTGTGCCTTCACTGGGTATTGTTTTTCTGCTGAGCAAATACACATCGCTGCTGGGTCAGACTGTTGATGTTTTGTGTGTAGGGAGACCGTCCTTGTAGTCTGACTGTGCTGGGCTGTGTGGGGCACTGGCCTCTCCTGGCAGGCTGAGGGTGAGGGCTGGTTCCCTGTCCCAGTGCTGCTTTCACTCTCCTGTCCGTGGGCTCAATGCCAAGGGAGCTGCCTGGGCCAGACCAGCCAGGCAGAGTCTACAGAGGTGATTTTCTTTCACTGATCTGTGTTGCTTTTCCAAATCCCGCGTGGCCTATATGGCTATAATTGTAGGTCATTTAGAGCTGACCTCAAAGGCAAGTTGTCCTTTCCTCCCAAAAAAGGGAGGTTTTCACATAAGGGCTTACTCTGGTTTAAGGCTGCTTTATCTTAGTATAGCATAAACCTGTTTCTAGTTATCTTAAGGCAGAAAGCAACTGGGGGATTTGGATTGGACTGGATGATTGATTCCTGCTGATTTAAGCAATCCACGAGGAGTGCCTTTTGTCCTTACCTAGCTAATCTTGATTTCCGTTTCTGGCATAGGAAGCAAGAAGAACTTCATACTATCTCTTGCAGTGAGACAGAGTTCTGAGAAGTGCCATACTCTGAGGATTGGCTTCTGCAGCTCTGCTCTTCAGGTGGTTATTTATGCAAGGCACTAGCCAAAGGGAGAGGAGAGTTTTAACTGGATTAACCTCAAGAAGAGAGTGTGGGGATTTAGGGATTAAGGAACCAAAAGCAGCCAGCAATCAGTGACTTAAAATCTGCGGTAAGAGAGGCAGTCTCTGTAGCCTGGGAATACACTCCTTCCGTACCTGCACAGCGTTGAGATTGGTAGTGTTTTTACCACTGAGATCCTGGAGAAGATGGTCTTAAAGATGCAGGGTTTGTGTCGGGTGTTTCCTCTGAAGACATGTGTGTTGATGGGAAATTGTTCACAATTGGCAACTCTTTTAAGAAAAAAACTAGTGAAGGACTGAGTGCTCAGGTACTTTGATGTGCTCTCAAACCTGGAACTTCGAAGGTATGTTGGTGGCTTGCTCCAATATAATGAGAACATCTGGTTGCCATAGACTTCTAACTCTTGTAGCTTCATGTACTCTCCTTTTACACCTTCTACCCTTGCCTTAAAGTGTTTCTGTCGTCCCATATTTTTTTTTTTTCCACTGATACTGTTATGTATCCTCTGCAGGGAAAATCCCACTAGATTACCGGATTGATAGAAAGATTTGGAGGCGTGGGAGAGATCAACAAAAACCTGTTACTAAGGAGACATGAGTTTTAGCATTGAGTCTCTAATGGCCAGTCTGCCGAAGGGGAAACAGATGGCACAAAGGAGGCTGGGATTATACAGACAAGTACCACAGGGCTGCAAATCTAATACATCCACTGAACTTCCTGGGGTCAGGCAAATCCAGCCTTGTGCCAAGACTAATGTGGTTCCTTTGCCTTTGGCACCGCGTTTCTGTCCTTCTGTTAAAGGTTGTTCTGGACAGTGGGCATCCGCCTCAGCCATTCCTGCCCCAGGGAACAGCCAGGTTTGGCACAGAGTGAGGGCAAGTGGCTGTGTGGAAGTGTGTCCCTTTGACAGGTCAAGCTGTTCCTGCTGACAGTGGTTCTCCCTGCGAGGGGGAAATAACCAAACATAACCCTGCATTCTGCTTGAGTACAGCTTTTCTCCCATTACTGATGCCCTTGTGTAGAAAAGCGACTTCTATCCTGGGAGAATGGGAGGATGGATGGTGGCTACAGTCGCTCCCAGCTTTTGACACAGCCTGGCCTTTATTGCAATATAATGTTTCACAGAGGCTTAAATTTCAGGAGTGATGCTCCCAGCTGTGTGCTGCTCGCTGGGCGCCTGCTTCCCCAGCTCCTGCCTGTTCTGGAGAGACGTGACATGGTCTGGACCAAGCCGTGGGTAAATAAGCAAAGGCAGAATTCATCCTGGCTGAGGAGAAACAGCGCTGGAGTGACTTTTGCAAGAGGCTAATTAACATCTGGTTTTGTATTTAACTTTCAGGCTGGCTCTAGAGAGTGTTGCAGTAAACAGGACACTGATTCGCTAATAGTGGGAGAGTGCTAAATGACTACAGTGCTAGAATTAATAGCTTGACAGCATATCCTCTTCTCCTTTTTTCTCCTCCCACAGCAATTTGGACTGATACCCAAATAAACAATAACAAATAGATTCTTGGAGGAGCTGGCTAGGAGAAATAACAAAAGTCAAGGGGCACTCGTTATGCAACATTGTTCTGCTAGTATTTGACTCATCCAGAAAACCCTGTTCTACTCCCTAGCTTCATTTTCCTTTTTCTTTTTTTCTTCAGCCTCTGTTGAGGAGGTGTTACATTCCTGCCTTGCTTTTGGTCCCTCAGAAACTCCCTATACCCTTGGATCTCCAGTTGCTGTAGGCGTGGAGTGCAGGAAGAGTGTGGGTAGAGCTCTCCTGTAGAGAAACAATGTATGAGAGCCTATAAACCAGCTTGTGTCGGGCACGAAAATTGCTCTGGCTTTAATTCCAACCACATGAGACTAATACCTGGGTGTATTTTGTGAAGAAGTGAGTGATTCTGGGTAGTTTATAACCGTTATGTCCCAGTTCTAGCTGCAGTGGTCCCCTGCCAGAAGTGGGGCAGCTGGGAGGCTGTTGTGCACCCCGGGGACGGCGGATGTGAACAAGGAGTACGCTCTGTACCTTGTGATTCTCTCTGCAGTGTCTTGCCAGGGAATATCTTCAGGCGTTCCTTTCCCTCTGCTCTCCACAGACTCTGCTTTGTGTCCTGCATGCACAGAAAGCTGTCCCAGCAATTCCTTTTGAAGTTTTGCCTGAAACACTCGGGGGTTTTTCCTTACCCAAAAGGAGGCTAGAGGTGAAGGGACTTTGCTGCCAATTCCTTTTCTGATCTAGAGTCTAAACTCCTGCTGTTAAAGCTCTACCAGCCACTTCTGTTCTAGATATGTCACTGCAATGGAGCAGAGCCTGCCCGGCTGTGCTCCTGCTCGAATCCAGGGTTACGCAATAGCAGCCTGCGAGTGCCAGCGCAGATGCTGCTGCATCCAGACACGCTGTACAATGTAGTTGCTTGGATACCCCCTTTTTTTTGTTGTTATTTTTCTCACAAATGTTAGGTAATAATTTGCAACTCATAAATATACCGTTGAACACAGATTCGGGTTAAGCAATGTAAAGAATTTGAAATATTAATGATTTCCTCTCTGCTTTTTAAAGGTTGAGCACTGTGGAATTTGCAAAGAATGAGTGTTGTTCTGTTCTCTTTTCAGAGTCTTTATTTCATCTTCATAAGTGTTAAATAACTTCCCCCTTTGAGAATATCTTTCATCCAGAAAATCATCTCTTAATTATTGATGCAATATGCCAAGATCCCTGAGTGGCCTGGCTGCTGGTGCTTTTATTTTGGGTAGGTCACGAAAATTTCTGCGCTGCTCCTAATTCTCTGTGTTGTGTGTTCCTTACGTCAAGAGGAGATTTGACAGGGACTTGCAGGGATTGGATCTCAGAGGAGCTGAGTGGGTGAGAGTCTCCTGTAGCATTCTGGCAGGGAAAAGAATGCCTTGGTGTTACAAGCAGCCCCTGGGCACTATGAGCTGGTGTGGGGTGAAGGTGCAGCTGAAACGTGTCTCAGGGATGGCTGCGTGTTCTTCTGTTCTTGTTCCATTATGGGAATAATATATTTCATGTATGTTGCAGGTGGATCAGCATTGTTTTAGCGACCCTGCTGTACATTCTGGAAAAGTCATAGCTCTGGAGTTACAACTTGATCAGAGCCCTAGAATAACTCCCTGATTTTTAATGGAGATAACTCCTGCAGGGATACAAATGAGCATGCCCCAAGGTAAACTAGATGCTAACAGGAAGATGGCTGATTGCAAGACAAAGACCCTTCCCTTTGCTGTGTACCTCCCTTCCTTCCACCCTCCTCCTCCTAAAATAGCCTTTCAGCATGAGTGAAAACCAAATATTTTCCTCTTTTAAAAACACTTTAAAATGTTTGTTCATGTCAGTGGGAAAGTAATTTAACCCAGAAGCTGGCGTTGTGCATCTGCTGTGTCTGGTCTACGTCCTTACTCCTTGTAATGCTTTCCTATTGCTCATGGATGGTAAAAGATTATCATCTGCAGTTCCAGGTCTCAACTTCCCTGCATATGGCTCATTAGCCAGTTTGCTTTTCAGGCTCCTTCAATCTTGTTTAATTCTAGCTGCCACTTTTTTAATGCAGCAGTTGAGGAGAGTCTCTCTCTCTCTCTCTCCAGCTGGAAACAGGCCCAGCTTATGAGGTGAAGATGTCAGCCCTGTGGGTAAGGAGGTGCATGGCCAGGGCTGCTCTGGAGGGCATTGGGAGGTTGAGTAAGGTGTGTGTTTTAACAGGTAGTGACTGGAGAGGGTCTGAGGTGTGAATGTCCATCCTGCATAATTGTGGAGGGACAATTTCATGCATGTAAATGTGTCAGCCTGCATGAGTGGATAATGAACAGCTGCTTCGTGGTAACCTGTGGAGCTGGGATTTCATTTAATCACAGACTGTTGGTTGTGTAGAAGCCCTGCCCTGAGATTCACTAGTGTACACATGCATATCTTTGACTTGGTCTTAGTCAAACTATACCCTTGACGTCAGCAACAGTTCCCAGTATGAAAACTGGAGTTGCAGTGCCTGTGTTTGTACAGCCAGTGAGTCTTCTCACACTTGGCCTGTCATCATAAGCATTTGTTACTGTTCTAGGATAACAAATGCTCCTAGATTCTAGGATTTCTAGTGGGCAGTGTCATTAACTTTGCCTAAAAGGAGATTAAGCAGGTACCTTTAGGGTTCTGGCAGGTATTAAGTCCAGCAAAGCATCATAATTATGTTAAATACCTGTCTTTTCTGTCATGCTTGCACAATGCTGAAAGGCCTTCTGAAAGTTAGGGGGAAGGTCTATTCAGGGAGACAGTAGTTCTGCTGGGTTTTTTTCCTTAGTGACTGTAAGTGGCTAGAGATGATGTGCTAAAACACAGTTTTAGAGAGAGAAAACACAGTTTTAGACTCCCTACATGTTTGGTGTAGGGATATTTAATGTGAATATATATCTACAATTCTGTTTTTTTTCCCTTAGGTGGGTCTCCTATTAAGGCAAAAGCTGTTGTACTCCCCATCAGGCAGGCTGATTTCACTGCAGAAATTCAGTTGACAGTAATCTGCTTTTTAATCTGTTCTTGTGGTGTAGTGTAACAGGCTGTGTCACACTGTATTTCTCATCCTAACTCTTGTTGTACCAGTTGAAGGCTTGTAATTTTTGTCTTGAAGTGTCTTGAGTTTTAGTTCTGCAGTTTTTAGTGAGTGCTAATCTAAACAAGGTTTGCATAAATCTCTTTGCTCCAGCGGGAAGATGAAAGCTTTGATAAGGAACTTGTTTTTTTCTCTCTCCCGAGCAGAAGCACAATGTCTTTGACCTAAATATACCAATTACTGACATAGCAAAGTGATACAGAAAACAATCCGGAAGGAGTGCCAACCTCTGAATGAATGCTTGGCTGCAGAAAGCTACTGCTAATGTGGAACCTCAAATCCAGAAGAAATGTGAGGAGGAAAACAGAGTTCATTCAAAACATTTCATGCAAATAGTAAGGGGCGAGAGAGCAACGGCTGGAGAAATGCTTGTTTATCCCTTATCCCTATGGCTCTGGAGAGGTAAAAGCACTATGCAAAACACAGTGCAGTTCTCCTCTTTCCCGTTTGTGGCCTGGTTTGCTCAGCTTTTTGAAGAACTTTTATGTCAAATGTAAAGGCTTCCTGGTAGCAGCTTCTACTTTAAAATGTGTTTGATGGCAGATATAAGTATTTCAAAAAGTAGCAGTGAGCTTCCTCTCTAGAGCATGCTAGGTGACTTTATTAATTAGTTTCATAATTTTTATTCATGGTGAAGGTTAACCATCTCTGGAGACCGAGGGACTCTGAAGTGAACTGGTTTTCAGTTTAGCTTTGAGATGTATCCTCTAGTAGTGAGTACTTGCACATTGCTACCACGCTAATGGTTTCCAAAGTACACCAAGTAAATTGGTTCACACCAACTGCTGCACATTTCTGGTTCTCCATGTTGAGCTGTGGAACTGCAACAGTTCCACAGACTCTGCAGATTTTTGGTGGTCATATCACCCTTTTTAGTTCCAAACTGCTACTAGACATGGTCCGACTGGAAATGGTACCTGTTAACAGTTCTCCATCTCCCCTCAACCCCCAGTGAATTGTGTGTAGTCTTGGGCTTCTTGTAAGTAAAAAAAGGAACCTTCTACCAGCCCAGGTTTTGGAGTCATTTTGTTTCATTTTCCCAGGCAGTGTTGTTGCTGGCACTTCAGCCATACTGCAAATGCAGCATGTGTGGGCTTTTTGCTCACACAGTTTATTTAAGAGATTGATACAACTCAGACTGCTGCAGGAAAGTCCCTCTGCTACAGAAATGTGTAATAGATATTTGGCAATGCGACTCAAACATTTGTCTTGCTTTGTTCCAGCAGAAAATTTGAGATTATTGATAGGACCAGCTCTGTGCAGAGTCTGCTGTTGAACAGGATTCTATCAAATATTTCATCTTGGAACATGATGAACTTCACTTTTGTGTGATGCCCATGCACAGATCCTGATATCATGGACTTCCTAAGCCTTGATCAAGTTGCTTCTTTGGGCACCTGGTGCCAGTTCTGTGCAGATGTTGGGTACCACCAGGGCATCTCCACTGTCACCACGTGTCTGTGTCAGGAGTTGAGTTGAGCCCTAAGGAATCTGATCATCCAGTGGATGTTCTTATCTCTGTGATAGGCAGAGGAGAGGCTGTGGCTGCAGCAGTGGCACCCTCTGCAAAACTTTACCAGGCTGGGTTATCCGTGCATTGGGAAATAGTTGTGGGAGGGTGGCTTTTGTACTGACTTGCTTCATATTTGCTGGCACACAAGGAGAGCTCCCGTATGGAGAAGTGTGCGGTGCTCTGTGTGGCTGTAACCCAAACAGGGACACTGGGACACTCGTGGATGCTGTGAAAGGAGCATTTGCATGGTTTAACAACTGGATCAGTACCTGGGTGCACAGCCTCTGATTTGACTGTAGCAGCTGCCTTCTTCCCAGCAAAGGTCATGTTCGGCTTAGAGGCACTTAGTGTGTGTCTGAACAACTGCACGGGATGTAGCCAAGGAAAGAGTAGGCAGGGAGCTGGGAGACTGCTCATTTAATTACAGTCCTTTGCTTTGTAGTTCCTCCTTTGAGACTGAGTCCAGAGCTGTCCACATGGTGGAGGTTTGACCATGTTAAGTGAAAAGCCCCTTTGATGGCATGGATACATCTGAATGTTGCTATGAGTTTGGGGGGATCTATATTAATTAATTTTCTGTTGTATAAATAATAAGTCAAGATTTAGAGGAGGGGAGAGAAGTTCTATAATGTCTGAAGTGTTCACCTCACAGTTACAAGCAAGATGTTGACTTAAGGGGTGACAACTCTCTAAATTGTTGGTGCTCTTTTGATATTGCTAGCTGTGACCACTCACTCCTGATAAAAACACTTCCCAGGCGTTGTCTGTACAGTCAGGTATGTTGGCATAAAATCATACATAGCCAGTAGTTATTAAATGGGAATCCTTTTAAGGTTTGAAAGATATGTTTTTAGGGTGTAGTCTGTGTGAAATGTTCCTTGGTTAATAGAAATGTAGTGATTATTAGGCGCATGACTTAGGCTAATAATCATATCTTACAGTACAAGAACTTGCTGTGATGTTCCTGATGTTAAATCCAGGCAGACAGCTCCAGTTCCTGTACGTAAGAGTGGAGATTGAATCTTGTTTATCATTACATCAGTCTGCAAAAAGGAGATTTATAAGAGCAGAATCGTTTGCGTGACATGGAGTGACTCCCATTGTATAGAACAGAACAGCACTCCAAAATTTCTCTTCTCTCCCTTGCCCTTTTGATGACAGATAGTTGGCAGTGGATCAAAGCACAAACAGGATTAATGTTTTGCATATTCTGTCCTACATGGCCTGAAAGGAACAGAGATGGAATTTTTCATCTTTCACTTTAAACTGCATTTAATATTGTGGCCTAGTTTAGAGCTATGCGACTCATTCCTTCCATTTCCCCTGAGGCCTCTGTTTCTGGTCAAGGAAAGCAGGGCATGACTCCCTCTGGAGCTCATCAGTGCTGCTCAGCTTCCTCCTCCGTGCAGGCTGGTGGAGGAGGCTGGTTTGAGGCTGGAGCGACCCAGCATAAGGAATCTCCAGGGAGCGTTTGTGGAAGCTGCCATCTCTCGGGTCTGTCGCTGTGGTCGCATTGCAGCTGCTGCAGGGCTCGGGGAGCCCGGGGCTGGGGCAGCATCCGAAGTTTTTGCCACCACCTGTGCAAAGTCAGCTGTGGAAGCTGGAGTGGTGTCACAGGTCACACCTCCACTGGGTTCGCTATCCAAGGATGCTGTCCGAGCATGTTCCTTCTCAAAGATGTCCCCGGAAAGAAATGTTTGATCCGCGTCTTGGCTGGTGAATTGTACTGGCAGCAGTACTTTTTGCCTTTGGAAATACGCTGGAAATGGCGAGAAAGCGTGAAGGCGCTGGTTTTAGGGGTCGTGTCAGTGCAGGAGCCGTGTCCCCTTGGAGCCTGTTCCTCCCTGGAGCGGCACCTGAGCGGGCACATTCCTGTCCTGCCCTCCCCTCTAGCGGGAAGAAGCGTCACTGCAACCGCTTGGGCTCCAGACGGGGATTTGGGCGATGTTTTGCGGCTGCAAGATTTTATAGTGACCGCAGCACAGCGGGAATGGTAGCAGGGACTTGGGGCGGGATATGGGAAATACGGGAGCATTGGCTGTATCTTCTTTCACACCCTCTGTCCACGTTCTCATGAATGCACTTGCAGAGGAGGCAGTGGATGTGGTGAAGATGGTTCAGATGCCTGAATGTGACCACTGTAAATCCAGGACAAAACATGAGGTCCAGGGAAAGGGTAGGCTGCAGGCTGGTCAGCGTTGCTGATGAGAAGAGAAGGCTACTGAAGGTTAATTTTGTTCCAGACAGCATCCCAGGTACTGGCAATGGGTCTCTTGCTCTAATCACACTTGTCTACAGTTCTGTTTTTGTAGTCAGTTATATTCTGAGCGAATGTTCTCCTCACACAAACCTGTTACATTTATGTCTGATATCAAAGAGATGTAAGACCTTCTGCAGAGACAGATGGTGATTAATTGGGCTGTGTCTGGCCTCCTCCACACTGAGCTCTTGAGGGTTGAATTTTGAGGGGAGCTAAGATAATGATCTACATATTTCACGATCTTCTCCTGTCATTTGTGGGACTTTTGGCTATGGCACACCAGGCTTGCCAATTGCTGTGACGAGGATTTTTCTTGGCAGGTAGAAACGGTCATTCATTATAATACTAAAAATGTTTGCATAGCTTGAGTTCCTGAGAAGCACAGACGAGACTTCAAGGGCTCTTTCAGTTGTTTTGCCTTACTGTGGCGTTTGAGGAACTTGTTCTCTAGCTAAATGCACACTTTTTATTCAAAAACCCCAGCATCTCTTTAGCAATTCTACGTGTGATGAAATGTCTTGCTCTCCCTTCTGACCTCTTTCTCTTGCCCATCCCCAGTCAACTTCTTGTAAACCCACAGGGACTTCAGCTGGAGCTTATGTTCTGGCAGGATTGCCTGCACTTTTCAGTGCTGGGGTGAGAAATGAAAGTACGCTATCCTGGGAAATGCTGGTAATTAGGATTACAAGTCTTCAAGGACTTGGCTTCCTGGTCTTAAAAATCTGCTGCTGCTCCCGTGGCTGCTCTTCATCTGCACCCTCTGAGTGATGCAACAGCTTCTTTGCTGTTGACTCTGGAGTTCATTGGTGTTTTCATCTCGAAGGGGTCAAGAATGCTACCTCCTTACTGAGTTGCTGAGCCAATTCTCAGGTATGATGAGTAGAAGGTATTCCTGCCAGCTCTTTGCTGTAGATGGTCCACAGATTTTAGCTTGAATTCGTGGTTGCATGTGGCTCCAAGTGAATGACTTGGTGCTGCAGTGGTGCTCTAGTCCTGTTCTTAGAAATAGAAGACCAGTAGCAAGCAGCATTTTCTAGTTATTCTCATGTATCATGTTATTCTCAGAATCAGATCATTGAAATAAGAATGAATATCCAGCAGGAGCATCTGCATTTTACTCTGATTAAAAAGTGAACTAAACTGGACCTTTGCATCCAGTAAGCACAAAGAGTGTAGTTAGAAGAGTTCAGAAGAGCTGTACTGTCTCCCCTGGGGTTGTTCATGGGAGAACATCATTGGAGCCTGTTCTGGAGGAGTCTGGGCCAGGGGCAGTGCTGGGAAGGAGAGCACTGTCACTGTGTCACTGCACGTCCAGTGTCACCCTTGTGTGAAACACTCTCAGTGGCACAAGTCTCTTGCAATCACCTTGCTGGCTGTGGCTTGAAAAACTCACCACTCCAAAGGAGACCTGCAGGAGGGAAGCCCAGAGCAACCAGGAACAAAATTATCTTTTTCCTTTGTCTGTCTGAACTCTGGTTTTCATGGGATGCTCCTGCTCTGACAAAACCCTTGATATGTTTTAAAATGCTTTTTCTCTGCAGACCTGCGTGAACATAGTAAGTTCTCACTAATAAAACAGATCCTGTACCCCATCTCCAGTGCCTGGCAGGGTGTATGTAAATGTACTGTGAAGCAGAATTAATTGCTGAGATCTCTCTGCTGAGGTATTGCTTTGGGCTGTAGTAGGTAGGCCTAGTAAAATTCCACAGCACATTAGAGATTGTGCATATTAATATCTCATCTAAAGCAGCGTAATATGTCAAATTTCTCCTTTCTGGCCATATCTCTGCTCACCCAGTCCTATTTGTCAGGTTTATTACGTGCTGGTTTTGTGGATTTTTACACTTGATTGCTGAGACTGGACTATGAATTAATATGATCTCCATAAAGGTAATAAAAACCCAGAGATTTTTGCCCAGAAGTGAACTATGTGTTTGGCTCCTGGCCTGCCTTGTTTGGCAGGGGTCACTGGAAGTCTGTGCAAAAGCATGCAAAATTCTGCAGGGGCAAAAATTCCTGTAACGCTGAGTTTTTAAAAGGCTTTTGAAAGAACATGAAGTGACAGCTGAGCAGAAAGTGAGTTCCTCTCTAGTGACAGCTGCATGCAGGAGCAGGGAGAGTTCCCCTTGCCTTACACAATCAAACTAGTGAAATGCAAGCCTTTGCTTTCTGCTTATATTAAAAGATATTAATGTTTTTCTCCTTTTCTTATGTGTGCAGGAGGCAGACAGTGGGGAAGAAGAATGCCGGTCCCAGCCCAGAAGGTAAGATTGTCACTCGAGGCTCACAAGAGTCCTCAGGGTGCCTTGCTGTGTGGAATGTTCCATGAGGCTTTTGTTGTTCCTCTGGCATGTCCTGCAAACATGCATCACTTTCTGCCTGTTGTTGATGTTGCACAACTGTCTTATGTGAGCCTGACTGAAAAATGGATTTGACTGTGGCCTCAGTGACACTCCCAATAAGGAGTTGCTGTAGCAGGAAATGGGAAAAGTCAGACTGCACACTAAAAATATATATGGGGAACAGCTGGCAAAGATGTTGGTGAATATATTCTCCAAACTGCTGTTTCTGTAGTTCCCTCCAGTGTCCTGTGTTGCTTCTCAGGATTTACTCCACCATCAGAGTATTCTGAGAGGCATAACCAGACTAATAAACTCTTGTTTTCTGATTTAAAAGTCCCTGTTGCTGTCCGGGGTGATCCTGATCCATACAGGCACCTGCTGCTTAAATAGCACGTTCAGTGGATGTGTGGATATTTGGTGCTGATGCAGGCAGTCAAATTTATGCTCCAGTGTTAGGAGACACTGAGAATTTGCAGGGATCTTTTTTGTTTAATTGGGATTGTTTTGCAGGGAGGTGTTCACCTCTTGTAAATGCTGATTTCAGTTGCTCCAGGAAGAACTTTTTTTTTTTTTTGATAAATGTTATTTGCTAAAAAATAAACATTGAAACAGCTGATTAAACACAGACAAGAATAAATGGTGATTTTTATAATGTAGGCATAGTCTGAAGGCTAAGACTTTTGGGGGTCTTGTAAGTTTTGTTCCCTTTCCTGTAAGCCATCAAAATAATTATTTCAGCTGAAATTAATAAAAGCAGAAATTGTATATATCAGGTGACTTCTCCAATGGCAGGAGCAATTTCTTGGCTTAAAGTGTTGCAGTCAGATTTTGTGAAAGGCTTAAGATTCCCTCCAGAGGGAGTAAAGGGGAAGTGAAGGTGAATTGGTTCTCCCTTTATGAGCTCTCTGACTGTTATAGCTCTTTGCTTAATGTTGTTTGTGTGAGTAGGTAGCAACAGAAGCCATAATATCTAGTATTTAAAGTACTTGAATGAGATCTGGGCTTTGTGTTTTGGGGCCAACTTGGATGAATCTGCAAAAGAAAAAGCTGTCTTGTTTGCACATTCCCATGATTTCATTGTAGTTCTGTGGTTCTGTGGCTCAGGGAAAGCGACTGCCCTGTTTACTTCAGTCTTCTAGCCCTAAATGATGATTTAAGAATTGCAGGTTTTTTTATTTTACAGCTTTCATGAGTGAGAGGAAAGCTGGAAAGCACAATTCCCGAAGGCTCAAATTGAACTCGGCTAAACTCCGATTTTTCATTTCACTCTTGGCCTTCCAGCAGTCACAAGATCAACTCATGACTTGATCTCAGTATACATAATGTATTGGAAGGGATGGGAGGTATTTAATTGTTGTGGGCACTTAGCAACCATTGTAGGTTAGGTCTGAAACGAGCATTTTTTTAATATATTTGAAATAACTTCCTGGGGTAGGGAATGACAACCTGCTGTTGATGTGGTGATCCGAGCTCCATGACTCGAGTTACTGGGGTCACAAAGCTAACTAAAAGCAAGCTCCTTCTGGAGGAAAACAAGGAGGTGGGTGTTAAATGTGTTTGATTACAGCAGGATAAAAATAATAGAGTCAAATTGAGTAAGTAGTGAACCTGGAGTCCTGCTGTGGAGGAGCAGCAGATGTCCATAAACAGCTCCTGAGTATATCTAATCCCCACTTTTCACGAGAACATAGCAAGTAGCAGCTGTTAAAAATCCAGACAGTAAAAAAGCTACAGATAGTGTTTGGCTTAAAAGGAAAGGTGTTTCCAGCTGCAGTGTCACTCAGGTAGTGCTCTGCAGCAGCCTGACATTCCTCACTGCCTGCCTGGGCAGGGCCCAGTTCTCCTGAGCCTTCATTCAGGTGACTTGGCTGCAGCTACAGTCAGTGGTCAGTGTTTGGGGTGGGACTTTTTTTGCTGTTTGTAAAATTCTTCTGGCGAGGAGACCTTTTGTCTCCTGCGGTCATGGAAAATGTGTTCACATGCTACCTCAGCGTGTCAGGCATCAGGCATGTCCAAACTCACCCTGTTAACTGGACACTGAAGCCAGGAGTACTGCTGTGGTAAGACTAAAAGTGTGTTTGCATTAAGAAAATAACTTTTCAAACGTTATTCAGTAGGATCTTAGTGCACAAAGGTGTTAATGCTTGCAGGGGAATTAGTGAAGAACTAAGCATAAGCACATGGACTTGTTTGGTGTCAGAAGATTTTTGCAGTGGTCAGTCTTGACAATCATTGAATAGAAGAACCTTTATTTCCATTCCTGTGTCCCCGTGTCTCTGCACAGCCTGTGATTGCCTGGACTGGGTCTCAGACAGGGGAGAACTGTGCGAAAATGTTGTTTAAACTTAAACCTGCTCTACAGAGCATTCAAATGACCTGACAAGTCTGCACTCGCCAGCACCATCATGGAGTGAGGAGCTTTCTGCTTTGGCAATTAGCAGAATCTGCTTCAAAATTTTCTCTGAAAGATGGAAAGAGCTATCAAGAGTGCAGAGAGTTCCTGTGTGTTCTGCAATCATCCTTGGAAGGTGCTTGAAATGGCATTTCCTGTCGAACTCTTTTGTGTTGATGCAAAGAGGAATGGTTTGTTTTCCTACTGAGGAAAGTACTTGGGTATAGTGAACATAGACCATTATTAAAAACCCGAGTGAGTTAATGCTATGTATACCTGAAGCTGAACAAATAGGTGAAACGAGCTTGGCTTCTGGAATATTTTTTCTCACATCCAGGCCCCGCTCTGGGGTAAGCTCGGGGGGGGGTCTCTGTGTCCAGCTATAGCTGTGACCATTCATGCAGTTTATGGGTGAGATCCCCAAAGCCCTGACACAAATCCAGGTTCTTGCTCTGGAGTCCCTGATTGAGCCAGTCCTTTTCACTCTTGGCTGATGGAACCAAGACAGTACTGCATAAGCAGATGTCCTGAACAATCTATTTATTACATTTATTACCTTCATTGCTATGTTCTGACATTTTTATTAGGCTGTCTGGAGGCTGTGGAGCTGAACTGTCCTGCACATCTCTCCTGTCCCCAGACGTGCTGCTGCCACACTCAATACACTCTTAATGGAGCATCTGTGTTAACGAGCTCTTTGCAGCATCCCGAGGTTGTTAAAATTTACCTAAAACGCACATGTATTGAGCTGTGAGTTGTGTTTACACCCGCTGAGGTATTGACATTCAGGTTTTGTGTGCTCTGTGCCAAGGTTGCAAGGATTCAGCATCTTTGTTTTGCTGACGAACGACATCTCCGGGGCCCGGGGCAGCAGCGGTGCTGCAGCTGCGTTGGATTTGCTGTCAGGATCTGCGCTTGCTTTTTGGGTTTTATGTTTTAAATGGTGCCTCTATTTCCACACCATCACGATTTTACCACTTCTGTGTGCCTTGAAACCGCTCTGGTTGCTGAAATGCAGCATTTGAGGCTGCTCAGTAACTGCTGCATATAAAATTGGGTGAGCTGTATTGCCTAGTGAGGCTGCCAGGGACTTCAGAGGGATTCTTTGAACTTTATGGCTTGGCAGTGGGTCAGACTAAAGTCTATTTGCTCAGGTAAAGCTGAGGAGCCTGTCGTTCCCTTCAGGTGCCACAGAAGGTGATTACATCCTGCTTGAAATCATTTTGTTACCTGAAAATGTTCTCAGAAAGTGCTTGTCCTCCCCTCTTCAAGTGGAGGCAAGAGTGTGGTGTTAAATTATAATTTAAAAAGAAAAAAATACCCCACACCTTTTGCAGCACAAGTATGGTTACCTTTTGGTTTGTTTTTTTATAGTCAAAATAGTTCCTTCCAGGAGTGAACTGGGAAGGAAAGCAAATCAGATTATTGCCATGATAACAGTTGGATGTGCCAAGATGCCTCAAGGTCTCAAGCTGTGAGTAAATACCTTTGTTTTAGGAGCGGAAGACCACAGTCTGATGCAGGAGCTGATGGTTTATAGCAATATAAAAGTTGTTTTTCAAATAGTGAGCAGAATAGGTGCATGTGCTTCCTTCTACAGGGCAGCAGCTCAAGAAACTGTAAGCCAACCTGTTTGATTTTTAAACTGAGACCCTTTGTAAAATGTGTGTTAGTCCCTGTGAGAAAAGGGGGGGTGATCGTGAGATACTGAATTGACTGCACTTCCAAAGGCTCATTCTCACTCCACACTGAGATGTGTGGATCTGCAGCACCCTGTGACTGCTGTGAGTTTTGGAGATGTGTATCATCACCATTTGGTGCTCCTGTGGCTCCTGAGGCTTCTGGCGCTCCTGCTTATCCTTGAAACCTATCTGGTGTTACATGAGACACTTGCAAAAGCCATACACTGAGAGTTCTGGCAACTAAACCTTCCTTGTGCCGCCTTTGCTTGCTGCTGCAGCTGCCAAACATTTACTCTGTTAGTACTTGAACAGTAGCTGGGTCTTTAATGGGTGTGCAAGACAGTTTGTTAACTCCAGATCTTGAGTAAGAAGGGACTGTGTGTGTGGTGTACAGGAAAACGTGTGTTTATCCATGCTGGAGATTACTAAGCTCTTGTAGTATGAACCTTATCTTTAGAATGTGTTTCCTGAATTCATCTTTCTGTCTTTCCTTTCAGTGACAGCTCAGCCTCTCTCTGGCATTTACTACAGCTGCTTGGGGAGAGTGTAATACTAAGATAAAGAACAGTTCTGGTCATCTGCCAGCTCTGTTGACCACCAGAAAAAGTTCTGTGGGCCACAATTCATTACAGTGGCCTTCATTTTTAATACCAGCTCTTTTATCACCAAACTGCGAGCAAAGGTATTGAACTTGCAGTAAAATTTGGGTTTATTAGATTAGTAGCAGGTATCTGCAGGGCTAGTTCACTTCAAGGTCTGTGTTTGTGGTTGCAACATGTTCAGTCCAGTCCGATGACATACCTGTGGATCACAATAATGTGAGAGATGATTTCAGGTGTGATCTTCAGGCTGAAGGATCAAGCAGAATAATATCATTGTGTTGCCAAATTACCAGGTAAACACAGGGAGCTCGCTCAAAATCTGAATGCTTATGAAAAGTGGTTTTGAATTTGTCATTCTAAGCATGTGAACAGAGGAGAATGAGGAACAGGGCAAGGATAAACTGGGAAGTAAAAGGAATGAAGGTGGGTCAGATCCTTCAGCTACCAGAAGGGTCTAGAGTCCAGAACAGCTGCTCCCATGCACTTGTGCTCCTTCAGAGGTTCACACCGTAAGGATTCCATATGTACTTTTGTGTCCTGCTGAGCATGAACCAGGTGCTCTAAGCTAGAGGAATAGAAAGGGAAACTCTGAAATTCCCTTTCCTGATGGTACACCTTCACAAGACTTCAAAGTTAAACATGACTCCTAAGAATTTTCAATATTTTGTGGATTTCAGACACTTAAATGTATTTTGATAATCTGAGCCAGGGTTTTTGGACTCATTGCCATTCAGCTCTTTGGTGTCTTTGCATCAAAATCATTCATTTATAAAATTGGGGGAGTGGATGGTTTGACAGTTGGAAGGATTTAGATCTTTCTTTTCCACAGGTCACTGAAATAATACATTACCTACACTGGTGCTGCTTGTTGAGAGCAGACATTGCTGCTTGTGTCCCTTTTCCTGCTCGGGTCCCTTCAGTCATCTTTGCTTCAGGCTCTGTAAAAAAGGTGTAATTGAGCATTGACCTCTCTGTGTCAGACTCTCGAAGATTTAATGATAAGTAAACTATACAGTGATTGGATGTGGGGCTGGTGAGAGAAGGGTTTAATGAACTGATAATATTGCAAAATAGGTGTTGAATTCTCAACTAGGCAGCCTAATCATCGATCATGATGGGCAGCTGACCAAAGGGCTTTAAAAGCAGGGGTTTGTTCTTTCAGTGATGCTTATCTCCCTACCCCTGTACTTGTCTGATTTCTTTGCTCAAGAACTGGAAACAGAAATACTCTTTGACAGCTTAAATAACCAAATTTAGAATGTGGCTTCCTGTTCTGACTGGTTCTTCAGGATTAAAGTACAGTTTTGCGTGCTTTCCCTGTTCCTGCCTCCCCCCGCCTTTTTTTTTTTTTTTTTTTTTTTTTTTAACTAGATATGGGCTCCTTTCTAATTACTCGGTTAAGTTTCCTTGGCTGTGTGTAATACAGCTGGTGTATGTAAGCCCTGCCTTGGTGGGTGGTATGTCTGTTAATCACTGGGAAAGCTTTGTGTCTGTGCTGTACTCTATCTCGTTCTGCCCTGCATGCATTGGCTTGTTTATGATCGCTGCTACTGAAATTGCTTCACGTTTTCCTGATAAATTGGGCTGCAGAACGCAGAAGGCTTCATCTCCCATGCTAAAAACATCCAGAAGGCTTCTGACAGATCAACTTCTCCTGTGAGGTGCAGAGGCAGCAGTAGGAGATGAGTGCAGGAGGTGCTGCTCTCAGCCAGTCATTCTCTACTATTTACAGGTTTGCTGCACTAATTTAAGGCTCTTCCCAAATAAATCATCTGTTTGGACCCTTAATCCACTCAGACTCATCTGTCAGCTCTGTTCAGAGCTTAAAGCCACATGTCCTCAGAGCAAAAGGATGACTTAACTGACTTCCTACCATAAAAGCAGGGTCATCAGGTCCTTTGACCCTCAAAGAGCTCACTGTGGCACCAAATTTTTCAAGGCTACCCCTTAGGATCCTTTTCCCATCAGAGCTGATGCAGAGGCAGCTGCTTTTGTGGGCAAAGATTGAGCATAGCTGCCGGTGAGGAAAACAAAGGACTCAGCCCCACCTCTGCAGACGGAAATGAACTTGCTACCTCTGCTCCCCAGCGGTGCTTCTGCAAGGCTCCCATGCTCAGCTGTGGGCAGGGACATGTTGTTTTCAAAATTCTGTAGCTTTTCATAAATATCACCGGAAACAGCTGTTGAACAGTAAAGAACAAACTTTCCACATGTGCAGTAAAGGTGGCTGAGCAGGCACGGCTGTGGCTCATCGCTCGGCAGGGAGAGGATGTGCTGGGGGTGAGGGGGAGGTTTGTTTGTCTAACACAGCAGCTTTGTGAGTTTTTTTCATAATCTGCTGAAAACACGGGCCTGGGTTCTGCACTGCCTTATCTATGATACTGATAGTAATGACTGAGGGCAAAATTCCTATGTGTGACAGCCTCCCACTGTCCCCTTTACCTTGAACATGACTGATGTTACAGCTCTAGTAAATGTGTAGGAAGAGAACATTCCTTGCTTTTGCAAGGAGTACGTGGACTTCAGTCCACACAGACTTAATACCCAACCCTTCACACCCACTGGAGTTAGAAAGACTGACAGTATATTGTGTTCATTAGTGCTTTCCAAAAAGAGAGAACTGAGGGGACCAGAGAAAATCTTGCTGGTAGGTGTACTCAGAAATGAAAAGAGGTCACCAGGTCCCCCTTAGTGTAGACTAAAAGTTGAAGATGCCTAATAAGACAATACTGCTCCAGATTTAATCATGTTAACACGTGAACAGACACTCAGCAAGCCCCTGTGGGATAGGAGTGGGTGGAACACGATGACACCCACACCTTTGTGTGGTCTGACAAGGAGCAGCAATTCAGCCTGAAGCTGTTGATCTTGGATGGAAACAGAAGCTTGATGAATGCCCTGTTTGCATGTGGACTATGTGCACTGACAGGACTGGGTGTCCAACTCTGAGCATGCCTCCTGCCAGTGCCAAGCCTGACTGGAGCACTTTGTGGTGACCACTGCACTGAGGCCTGGGCTGGACAAGGAGAAGCCCATTAGCAAGTGCAGGACACAGAATTACTCTATCACAGCAAGATCAGACACTGCTAAAATGCACCAGGAAAGCGAGCCAGCTAAGGTACTGGTGACAGCTGAAGGCACTGGTGGTTGTGTCATTTTGCAATGCAGACACCGGTGAAGATGATGACTCTATGAATAAACAATATGTTGTCAGCCTTTGTCTGCCAGACCGAACACTACAAGTCAGTATGAGAGATGTGTGCATGCATGTTCCTCTTCCACCCCTCAAACTTTTCTTCAGAGGCAGCTCTGGTGGCCTTCCCTCTGCTCCCCCCTCCTAAATGCTTGCTCAGACATCCCTCTATTCTTTATCTTAGTTTTTTTTCCATTGTGCTTCCATAACTGGTTCTAGCTGGTGCCTTAGTGTAGCAAAGGTTTTGGGATGGGTGTTTTTACAGTGTATCACACGTGCTGTATGTAACTCAGTTTATTAGTTTGTGTGGTGTTCAAAGGTTAAATGGAATCCTGCTCCCTCACAGGCTTGTGGTATTGAGGTGCTGTGCGGGTTTGCCACCTGCTCCGCCTAGCCCTGCTGATCCCATGGCCTCCTGCGGAGTGCAGAATGCCGAGGAGAACTCAGACAAGCAGTGCCCTTTCCCCAGCAGCAAAGTGTAATTTCGTGCACTGGGCTGGGCAGCACTGGAGCCCCCAGACAGGCGTATTTACATCTTGTCACGCAGTGATTAATGGCTCTGCTCACATGCTCTGTTGCAGCACGGCAGTGATTTAGTCTGCTACCTGTCATCACTGCAATATTGTGCACTTTAAATTCTTCGTGTATTTCTCCCAGCAGAGTGCACCTGCTTCCAGCCAGGAGCAGTTTCTTGGCTGTCTTGTGACCTGCTGCCTAAACTCCATCTCATGCATCCCCTTCTTTCTGCCTGCATGCTGAGAGATCAAGTTACTGGGTCTAAACATAGGAGCAACTTTGACAAAGACATAGAGTTATTCCTTAAGTCTGATTTTAAAAAGCAAAATATGAAAATAATGCAGCACTTAGTGCTGTTTTCTAGTTGTCGAGGGGTTCTGGGTCAAAGATTTGACTTGATCTTGGAGGTCTTTTCCAACCTTAATGATTCTCTGAGTCTACACAGTTGGACAGTAGGAACTGAAATGCTTATTTCATTAACATGTACCTGGAGGCAGTGCCAGTCTCAGGCTGGGGTTTCAATCTTCATGGCAAGAAACCCAGGTTCAAGTAGCTTTTATTAGTGGAGATTTCAAGATACGAATTTATTTGAGGATTTCCTATTTCTGTTCTCTAAAGGTTCAAAAAGAAAACAAATGGGATATTTCTGTCATCACTTGGTTCCCTGGCATATGGAGATGCAGAGTATGATTGTATTAATCCAGGACTAATTCATTTACAAATCTATTATCCATATGTTATGAGTAGCTGCTTGTAGTTAATCACTGCACTTGTTTTCAGCAGGTTTTAAGGGTTTGCCTTGTAATGCTGGTTGCGTGTAAGAAATCTGACGTGTCTGGACAGTATCTAAGTACATTTACTCTTCTACAATGCTTGAATAAAGCCCTTAAGTTATTAATTAGAATAGAACAGAAGTTCTGGGCTTGTTTTTCAGTCTGTGAATGTGTGGTATGTGTTACTACTGAATATGAGGTTCTTGCCAGTCTCTTGACCTCAGGAAGGATTGAGTTACCCTCCATTTCTTAATGTCCTGATTTTTCCATTGCTTCTTGCAACCGACTTCATTTCTGCCTAACAAAATGATTTTTTTGGCATTGCAGCAAGCTGGCACTGCATTTTCTTTACAGCTGTGAGGCACCATTACCAGAGCTGCACTCTTGGCTATATAGGATGACATTGCTTAAATTATTGCAACCAAACAGTATCTTAGCAAAACTTGCAGGATCACAAATTCCACTGCTTTGCCCTTTTCTCTGCCCATCCCTGAAGTGGGGATGGTCAAGACCTTTCAGACAAGTGTCTTCTTGCTCCTGTCAAGTCTCCTGTCAAGACCTGAAGCAGATGCCATCACACTATGTTGGTTTTTTCAACCTCTCTCAACTTCTCTGAAACTTTGGGTTAATAATTGGATATAATGCTGATGAAGCTTTTGGCTTCCAGCTCTGCTGCCAGATCACGGGCAGCTCTGCAGTGACGCCTTGGTATTTTTTATTCTTGAGTAGATGTCATTAACAAGCAGTTGTGTTTAAACTCACATCTTCCCCTGCCAGCTCACTTGTGCCTCCTTGCTGGGCATGTGCCACCCACAGCAGATGACTTAAGGCTGGTATATCGCGTTCCTCTGTGCTGGGATGTCATGCATTCCTATGGGAAACACAAAACTGAGCTTGCTTCCAAGGCTCCTCGGTTGTTCGCCCGCGCGGCTTGCTGGATGTAAGGGCTGGAGAATGCCGATCTGGGATGGGCAGTGCAGGGTGGGATCGAGCTCCCCCCGCCTCTCCCCAGTGGAAAACTGTATTAAGTTTCCATCGCACTGTAACATCTGAATCCCCAGCAGCCAGAGGACAAGACTTTGTTCTAAATAACTTCCTTTCTTCCTTTTCTCGGAGGGGCGATGGAGCTAAAGATTAAACAGCACTGAAAGGCAGCTGCTTCTCTTCTCCTTTGGCAGAAAGCAAGTTGTCGCGTCTCTGCATATGAAAGTTACTGCCAAGAACTCTTCCCCCCGTCTCCTGCAGGAGAGAAATTAAGGTCGTTTCCTAAGCACCCGAGTTGTCGCTGCCTGCCTTTTGCAAAACATCGTTTGATGTGCTGCATCAAACCCGGTTGCAGGGCGTGCAGCCTCGCTGGCCTAGATCTGGGGGGTGGGAAGGAGGGGGAAAAAAGGGAAGGGAAAACAAAAAGGGAAGGGAAAAGGAGAAACGGGGCGCACCGCGCGCGGCGCTGTGCCCCGTCGTTCGCTGCCTCCCGCTGGGGGAACCGGCAGCTGAACTCCGGCCTGTGAGCGGGGCGGACCGTCCGCCGGTCCCAGTTCCGCCTGTCCCGGTCCCGTGTGTCCCGGGTCCGCCTGTCCCGGTTCCGTGTGTCCCGGGTCCGCCTGTCCCGGTCCCGCGTGTCCCCTCCCGGTCCCCGCAGCCCCGCGCCGCCACGTGCGGTGTGGGCGGGGCAGCGGGGCGGA
>VZTN01034694.1:23213-75915 GCA_013400515.1 Erpornis zantholeuca | reverse complement strand
AGGGCGGCCGCCGCGGCGGGGAGCGATGATCCCCTACTTCTCCGACAACGCCGTCATCTCCCAGGGCGCCATCGCCCAGCTGTGAGTACCGGTACACACCGCCGAGACTTCCCGAGGCTCCCCTTCCCGGTGCCGTTCCGCCTGCCCCGACTCCCGGCGGCTCCCCCTGCCCGGTCGTGCGCTGCCCTCTCCCCGCTATTCCCTGTCTCCCCTTTCTCCTCGCCCTCCCCGTTCCCCGTAGTTCGCCCCGCCGCCGGTTGCCTCCGGGCAAACTTTCCCCCGGCCGGCACCGCAGTGTGGAAGTGCTGATAAGCACCGGCAGCGCCCGGCGGCTGCTGCTCCCTCACCGTTCACTCCCTTTTTATTTTTTTCTTCCACCACCAGTACTCCGAGTCCCATCTGAGCGCTTCGCTCAGTGTTACACGGGAGCTGCCCGGGCAGCTCAGGGCTGCGCTTCCTCCCGCCGGAGCCGCCGGTTTCCCGTGCGGACACCCAGCCAGGCTTGGCGCTGACAGCGGGGTACACATCCCCTGCCCGCTTACTTAGGCCGTCTTTTGGGCTCAAAGCAGAGATTAGCCCCTTTATCTGATCTCTTGGCTTATCGCAAAGCGGCAGAGAGGGGCTGTGGGGCTGGGGTGTCCCAGGTCGGAGCCATAGGAGCAGGTCTGATTCCTTACACTCAGCACCTGCGGGTCACAAGGCAGAGACGTGAGCCGCTGCCAGTCTTGGACAGCCCCAAAGTGCAGTATCTCCGTGTCCCAAACGAAGCTGCATGGAAAATCAGTCTCTCCAGCTGCACACCCTCCTTTGATATGCAGATACGAATAATCACTTAATTTATAAACAATTAACAACCACTGCCTGGGTCTTGGGGCTTGGCTGGAAGGATTAAGGAGGGAAGTGGTAGGTAAGGCGTACAGAGAGATAGTCGCTGTGGTCTAGCCATGCTTGATACTTCTTTAAAGAAGCCAAAAGATTGCTTTATCTCTTGGAAACATCATGAAAGGCTTCCAGATAGTGAGATAAAGTGCTGGTTCCCACCTGGAACTGTGTTCTTGTCAGAAGAAGCTCCTGCTAGAACTGCAGCTGCCTTGCGCCTATGAGGTCTTTAGTAGATATCTCTGCTTATGCTTCATATGGAAATGAGTCCCCGGCTCCTGTGCCTTCTTTTGTGAGCCCTAGCAATCATTGCTGCAGTTCGTAATCAGTTTAGTTAAGTGTCTCTGAGCCTTTCATACTCAACCCAAAATGTTTGTCGTTAGTATTTTTTTTCCACTTGCAGTGTTGCCTGTAAACATCAGGACTTTCCCTGCGGTTGCTGATAATGTAGGTTTAACAGAGATGTGCCTAAACTGTTCTTCCAAAGCAATGATGCAAACTGGATGTGCCCTGGGCTTTGGGAAGTTGCAGTAATTCTGGAATTGTGGCGAAAACCCCAATATACTGAAGGCTGAAACATTTCCTTGGAGCTCCAGATGATTTACCGAGCTAGAGTAGGTAGCCAGGTAACAATTTAAGTGCTTTTAAGGTGTTTGTTTTATCCGCCGCTCAAACACTTAACCCACAGTCGGAGACTGTACGGAAAAGGATCAAAAGAAAGGGGAACGTCTCTGCCCTCTCCATCACATGTCACACAGATCCCTGCAGCAAAGTGCCTCGTGGTAGTTTAAATGGCCACTTGGTTGGAAGGACCACCCTTTCCTTTTCTGGGGAGAGAGATAACAGAGTTATCAGAGTAGAGCTTACGCTGTCCTTTGCCTCCTGTAAGGGAAGATTAATAAGCATGAGAATGACAGAGCTTTTGGCCCACGCAGAAGTGTTCTCACAGGACTGAGTGCCGGATTAATATTTTGCTAGTGTTCTCAATCAGGACGGTGCTGCGGCTCTCGGGCTGGCGTAATAAAGGCCAGTATTTAAAGTTTGTGCTCCTAATTAGAAGTTCACAAAGGCTGATTAATATTGGATGTCCTTATTTCATCATGGGCAAGACCTAAAAATCCAGATTTAGTTGTTTGCTATGCTAAAAATGTGTTCTCTGTGGAGTGGGAAGGAAACATTTTCAGAAACTTCTGTTTCAGTGTATTCTTTAGTAGATGTATTTGGCTGATCAGCTCTGACTTTCAGAGATCAGCAGAAATTACTCTTGTGTTGACGCTTTTAGTCAGTAATGTAGTCAGCTGGTCTAGGTCTAATTCATTTCAGGTTCACAAGGATTCACATAATGTCCAGGAGACTTGTGTTTATCAAAATGCTCAGAATTTATAGTTGTAACTTGTTCCAGAAAGTCTTGCTACTCTCACTGAACATAGGGGGAATTCTGCTGATTTACTAGTTTGTTTGTGTATAGCATTCAAAATTTACTTTGGTCTACTAAAACTCTTAAGGCAGCTGATGGAAAAGATAGAAAAAAAGCAAAGCTTCAGATAGTCTGCAAATATCAAAGAATTTTTAACAAGAAACCTGGAGGAATTGCCATGGATCAGTTCTTCCTGCCTGCAGTCGCTTCCTCTGCCTCTGGCCAAGTTTTAGTTATTTAATCCGTTGCTGGCGTCCCTGAAGTGGCTTTTCCAAGTTCCTCTGATAATGCCAGATTCTGTTGTCACCCAGTTTTCCTCTTTATCTCAGTGACAAAGCAGGATGACCCAGTGATCGGGGTGCTCACTTGGGTTTGAGAAAACCTAGGTCTTGCTTTCACTGTGCCACATCCTTCCTGTGTGAGTCTCACCAGGCCGTGCTCAGTCAGGGAGTGGGGCCAGAAGGTGCAGAGGGATGCTCAGCCTTTGTTCTGAATGTGAGGATTGACCACCTCACTTCAGTGCCCCCATCCACCTGGCATTTTGGGGCACTTTTTGTTGTGTTTAAATACTTTTGAGTCTGCCTAGGATTCCTTTGTGCCAGGCAGCATTTGGAGCCCTCCCTGGGCACACGTCAAGCACATGTGGAAACACCCCTGTCCTGTTTACTCCTTCATCCTCCAACACTCAGGAGCCAGATGGATCTGAAAGCATAGATACACTCACTGCTTTCCATGGTTCTCGTGCTTGCCTCATACCAGTCTGTTTTCTATTATAAGATGTTAACTCATAGTTTTTATATGTATTTTAAACTTTGAGGTGGGGAAAAAAGAAGGAGCACGAGTAAACGCTTTCTTCACAGCATTGTGAGTTTATGGCGGAGCTCTTAGGGGAAAAAGATAAACCCAAGAAGTTAAACGGAATTACTTTCAGCAATAGGTAGACACAAAATATCCTTTCAGACCTGGCTTAGCAGCCTGTTGCTCTCTCTTGTAATCAGTTTTCTTCTAAGTGGCAACCCTTGGGCAGTGTGAAGAAACAACACTTCACAGTGTAAGAGGAAGTTCTGGGGCTGTGCAGGTAATTACAAACTGTACAGTAAATTACAACACTGTGTAATTCAGGCTCGTTGTGTTGCCACCTCTGTGCTGTAACCTGTCTGTGTGCCCGTCCTGCTTGGCCCTTGTCCTCTCCCACCCCTTTAATTTTCCCCTGTCAAGTGGCCGTGGCCTTTATGATGGGAAATTTCATGACCACCTGATCTCAAATTGTGCCAAGTGCCAAGTCAGGAACTTAGGTGTGTGGCTGCTGTTGCCATTCTTTGGAGAGCTGCTTATTTATTTCTTTCTTCTATAGGAAGCCTTACAACCTTTTTATCTCCTTACAGTGTTATTGCTGCCAAACCCCTTCACCGTTCAGCAATTAGACTGCAATCCTCCGAGCAGCATGTTATTGGAAATCTTTAATTGCCTCTGTGCCATTGTAAAGCACTGTGGCTTTGTGAGTATTGTACCATGGTGCTGAGAGTCAATGATATTTAAGAGTCGAGGAGGAGATGCTTGGAAACTGGTGCAAAAAGACTGGAAGACTGCAGAGCAATTCCAGTTACCACTGTCAGCTGTAACTAAAGTTGCCTTATGGGCTGAGAGTTGCTCTGGTTGGAGGTGCTTTAAATACAGAAAGCAGTTGTTTAGCCCTTCATCTCTTGTAGAGGCTGGTAGGATCAGGAAAGACTGCAGCACAGTGCACACAATGCACACTTCTCTGTGTAAGTGTGCATTGTGTGCTCAGGGTTTCTACTGCTTCAGAAGATGGCCTCATACTCCATCAGGGATGTGATGGGAATGTGCAGGCAAGGGAACCTGACCCCTTACCCTTCCTGCCCACCCCTCCACGCAGCTGAGCTCACCCTGCACAGTGGATGGGCTTCCTGTTGACAGAGCAGAGTCGTCGGGGATTTCTCATCTTTTTTATTTCTTTGCTGCTTGTGATGAAACAAATGTGATGCTTAGAGGCCTCTTACTACCCACTGATTACTAAAAACCATTCAAATAGGTTGTTGTATTTGGGTAAAAGTAGTATGGTCTGTGCAGAGTTGATCATTAACTAAGCCAGGGCTGTATTGTTCATAAATACTTTTCCTGTTTGGCTTTTCCTTTTATTCCCCTGGAAGCTGTGGGTATTTGTCTCACCGATCCTTCCTGGTAAGGGCTGGAAGAGAGACAGAGATGGTTATCGGACATCAGATCAAAACCTGAGCCACAAACCAGTGTTTCAAGGACAAACCCCCCATGCCACCACCCTTTTTAAGCATTATGTTTTAGTTCGGAAGCCTACGCTGCTGGGCTGCCAAATTAATGTTTTAAAAGGATTTAAATGGTGGAGTTGACTCTGCGAGTGTGTTGTCTTCAAACATCTGCAGATGTTCCTGTCTCTGGAAATGCTTGGGATTTTTCTAAAGACCACAAAGCAGAAGGACCCCAGTGAGATTATCAGCAGAAAAAGACCTTCTGGGGCCAGTTAATAGCTGGCTGGGATTTTTTTGCAGGAGTCTCCGTCCTTGCACCTTTATCACAAAGCCCCTGGTTAAAATATTGCTTCATTGGTTTTTAAACTTCAGGCTAACTTTCTTGACAGTTGCTTCTTACTAGCGTTTGTGGGTCAGAGAAAGTTTAAAGTCCTGCATCCTGTTCTGCAGTAGGCTCTGAAGAGCTGCTGTCTCCCCTGCATTGGTCTGACAAACAGCATTTAAATTATCAGCCCGTATGGGCTTAAAACTAGTTCAGCAAATATTTTTCTCCAGTGTAATGGATGTAATGTGTACAGAGCAAATCTGCAACTTGAGTTTCCAGCCATGGTGTTTCATAGCAGCTGGTTGAGGACTCAACTTTTCACAAACACATGGAGCAAAACTCACTCCTGTCCTTAATAGTGAACACTTGTGCTTTTGCTGAAGTATTCCAAAGCCACCCCTTTGCTTTGTATGTGCATTTGGGCCAGAGCTTGAATTCAGCAGCTTGGGAAGGAACTGGAGACTGGCAGTAGCTGTTTTGCAGCCACCTATTGCTGGGTCTTGTGGGATTAACCCAGTGTTTTGTGACAGACAGAAGCTTTCTGGTTCAAGGACATCAGCCCATGGATGAGGGAGGATGGGGAGAAGAAAAGCCTGTAGAGGTATCTGATAAACGTAAGACAAGTCCCAGCATTGGTGAAGGCTGGGGGTGTTACAGGAGTCCAGCCTGGGAGATCTGTAGGGCTGGCATTTCTTGGCATTGACAACTTTATAAATTTGGGCACTTATGGGTATATTGAGGCCACAGGCTCCTTGTTCAGTGCATATTCCTGTTTATCCAGTATTATCTGCCCCTCATCAACATCGTGTTCAGCCCTTTGGGCTCTCTGGTTTACTTGCAGTAAGCCATTTAAGCAGAATGCTTTTCCTCAAAACACCTTTGTTACAAGTAGGCTAAATCCAGACTGCTGAAGCAGAAATGATTTAGTCCTTTCTTTTAAACAAATGATCTTTGTCACTTATTAGCGAACTCCTTCATTTGTTCACACGCTTCTCACAATGGCTTAATGAGCTCCATGCTGTCCCACCGGGACTGGCTCCTGCCCGGGATCTCCTCGGGAACTCTGCAGGTCAGGGTCGGGGTTGCAGTGTTAAACTTTCAGCCTTGCCTGGAAGAGCACAGATCTGACATCTGACTGTCGCAGTGTGGCTTTAGTGCAGGCACACAGGTGGATCAGAGTAAGTTCATTGCAAGGTCCAGAGCTCTCTGGAGGTGCCCAGGGTGGGTTGGGACCCCTGTTGAGTTGAGCTTGGAATTGTCTGCACAGTGGTGTTCCTGTGTATAATGTGCTGGATTTCCTCACTCCCTGTGATTTGTTTGCCAGAATGAAGAGAATGAATTTGCTTCTCTGAGCCTCTTGTTGCCTTGCAGCCTCTTTTCTTGCAGTATCCCAACGAAATGCTTTGGAGTGGGCTGGTACCTGTGACTTGGCTCAGTCACCTCTAGCTGACAGACAGGCACGGGCAGCCCTGTTCTGGGTGTATTGCTGATGTTTTGTGAGACTCCAAGTGGCAGGTGGGACTGGAGTGGGATCATTTTGATTAGCAAGTGGTAAATTTCCTGTGGTCAGGTTATAATGTAAGGGGAAATTTCATTTGCACAAAGGTGTAAAAAGCTATCATTACCTTTGTCCTCCTGTTAGTTTCCTGCTTGCTTTCTGCAACTCGATGCTGAATTAAAATGAACCCAAATTGTGGGAGGGGTTTCATTGGGGGTTTTTTGTTTGGTTGTTTTTTTTAAGGGCTCATTGCATGGTGGTGTGTGAAGAGCTTGTCACTGGCTTTGTTGTTGTTATTGTTAGGGTTGCATTGTTGGTTTTTTCCTTTATTTGCTTTGTAAAAGAGATGGAGAAATCAAAAAACAAATGCAAAGTAGAACAGCCGCATTCCTCTGCGGCGCAAAGCCCGAAAGCCGTTAGTCTAAACAAAAACAAACAGTTTGTCAGCACCATTTCTAGCCCTCCTGATGGTTTGCCATGACAAGAAAATGGCAAGAAAGCAAAAGAGGAATATCCATGTGCCTTGATAGGAAATGGGGGGGGACTCAAACATCCACCCCAGAGGTGGGTGATGCTGTGTGCAGTGTGTGTGAACAGGGCTGGTGTGGGGGAGTGTCTGAGCCAGCTCAGGAGCTGCATTTCAGAGAGCAGCCTCAGGAGATGGGCCAGGACATCACCCGGATTCCCAGCACAGTCCCCAGCAAAACCTTGACACTGCTGTAATCTTCCTGACTCTTTTGTCCTTAGTTCCTTCAAGTACATCATGAAATGTTCTATGAGAGGCTCTCTAGCTTGAAATTAAGCAAATATCTATTCTGGAGCCTTTTAAAAAGCTGTTTAAGAGCCTTTTCCCTAAAGTACACTGTGTTCTTGTTAGACACTTTGCTGGGTCTGTGGTACATAGCAGTGTTTAGTATTCTGATGGTCTTTCTACTTAAATGTGTGGTTTTTGAAGGGGTTTCTATGCTTTTAGGAAATACGAAGACCTGAGTTAACCACAGAAAATTGGCTGCCAAACTGCTTAAAGTGCTAATTCTGCTGAAATTTAGCACCTGACTTTTGCAGGGATAAACACATCTGGAATCTCTACTCTTCTGAGTTCAAACTCTTGTAAAATAAAACTTTATTTAATGTGTTTCCAGTCTGAGTCTTAGTCAGCAAAACTTTGCAGGGTTTTTATGTCGAGTTAAAAACTCCTTTATATGCATTTTGAAGTAAAGCATTGACATCCCCTTTAACTGAAAGTTGCATGAAGGTGCTAAAAGAGTTGGTTAATTTGCAGCTGTGCTGAGAAATCACAAATGCAAAACTGCAGGGTGATGCTATAGAATGAAGCATGTTACTGTTTTTCCTTTAATTTACTGTTTTTGTGAGCAGATACCATGAAGAGTGGATGGTTCACAGTACTGCTTCCCTGTTTGTATTTAAAGTAGCTGTATAAAAACATTACAATTCTTAGGAACATTTTGAAGAAGTTTTCTTGTCTCCTATTTAGAAATCTCCCAGTTCCTTTTTTCCTCTTGGGGTGCCCTTCGTTTCAGCTTTTATTTAACTCGGGAGATGCTGTGCTGGTGTAAGACATCCCACAGTCTGTCAGCTTCTGTTTAAAGTGGTGTATGGTGAGTGATTAATGGAAATTATTTTGGGAATAAAGGACTCCTGGTAAGCTGATCCCTATTCAGAGCACCAAAAGAAAAAGCAGAGTCACAAGGGATGTTGTCTCCAGGAAGAACTTGTAACATCCGTGGGGGGAAGAGTTGGATTGGAAAGTGATGCTGAGTTTGCATTTTGAAATGGATTATAATTATATCTCATGGTCTGATTTGGAGAGCTTTTCCTGATGGCTCCGGAGGCTGATTGTCACTTACACCAGCAGGATGTTGGAGTGTTTTGTGTGGCTGCTGTCAGGGTAGGTGTGCTGTGCTGGGTGTGTGTTCTCTGAGCTCCTGGGGACAGGCAGCCTTGTCTCTGCAGGTTGTTACCCCATTCCCTCAGTGCTGGGTCACCTAACCCAAAGTGAAGCTATGTTTCTTTGGTTTGCAGCTTGAAATCGAAACAGAGGTTTGTGTTGACCTTGGTTGTGCAAAGAACTGTTCTTCTAAGTGTTGCACTGGATTGAAGGCACAGAATCCATTAAACGGTTTCAACTATAAAATGTTTCTGATCATTTGTCTTTGATGATTCCTCACTTCTAGCTGATTAAAACTTCAAGTTGTTAGTTTCAGCCGCATTTAAGTTTGTATTCTCATAATTGTAGCTTCCCTGTTCCCTAAAATAAAGTCTCTGGTGTATTTGCAAGGGGGAGCAGATCAATGGCCTGATTATGGGCTGTATCAGCACAACAGGTAAAGCTCCCTGTGACTTCCATTTTCAAATCAAAACCTATTGAAAGAAACCTGACACGTGGCAGTTCTCTCTGAAACAGCCCACAAACCATCTCACATCACTGGCTACTGCTGACTGTCCTTTTTGCTAATCTAAAGGGACAGTCATTCCTAAACCGATTTTACTGTTCCTGCTGGAAACTGTCATTCAGGGATCAAATACCATTGCAAGGGGAGGATGCAATAAGAATGAGAGAAAATTGAAAGTGCTGAGTGCTGCAGAAGTTAAAATACTCAACAAATAACTTCCTTCTATATTTTTATGAGTCAAATCCAACAGCCTCTTGATGATTTTTGATGCTTTTGGTAAACAAGCATCTGCTTCTTCTTAGCAAGAGGAAAAGGCTTATTATTCAGCATTGATTTCTTTGTGTAGAGACAGAGTGGTCCTTGTTTTGGTGCTCTATTTACAGGGGTCTGTTAATGTATTTACTGAGGGCAGCCAACAAGGCTGTGATCAGAGCCAGGCAGCTTCCCCAGCGTAATTCCTCCATCCCATGCCCTGGTTGGGGTGGTTGCAGAAACAAGTCCTGGCACAGTTCTGCTTCTCAAGGCAGCAGGAGCTCTGCTCCCTGGCTGACCACAGCCGTGCTTGGTGCTGGCCACATCCAGCATGACGAGAAAAAGATGGAGTGACATCCTCCTCGACCAGTTACATCCTGGGCCTGTGCCTGGGGAGCGTGGCTGGGGAGGGAGTGGGGGCACAGGGTGCCCTGCCTTAAGTGGGCGCTGGGGACTTGTCAGCTCCTGGTCACACCCATCTCAGGGAGATGGCCAGCGCTGGCCCTGGTTCAGGCAAGTCAGTGGTCTCCTTCCATCTGTAAAGTGCTGGACATACTTTGTCTAAATATAGGGGACCCTGGACTTGGCTGTGGTGGGGAGGGACAGTATGTTGACCTCAGTGTGTCTCCTGTGACTTGTGTTACAGTCGTATTTAAAGCAGATGGGTCCTTCTTGTGGGACGCTGCCAGTCAGGCCAAACATGGTCAGGCCTGTGACAGTGACATGCCAGGAGATTGGCATAAAAATTTGTTGTAAAGTATCCTGTCTTGAACGTGTTTAAAGGTAGTGGGGAAAGCCTTGGTTGTTAATCAGTTGCTCTGGGGTCTGTCAGCTGTCACTTAAGGCTTAAAAAGAAAAGTGCTGTGTATGAAGGCAATGCTTTCAAACTCTGGTGGCAGAGGAGATTACTGTGTGGTTTAAAGATAATCAACATGGACTGTGTTAATTAGGAGAGAAAAAAGATAAGTGTGTGTCAATCAGAGAGGTGTTGTACCTGAGGATTAGCTGATCAAAAAGCTGCTGGTTATTTTTCTCTGTTCCTTGATGCGATAGATTCTCCTGAGGAAGTTTTCTCATGTTGATTAAAGTGTTTCTGAGAACTTATTTGTGAAAGCATTTTGTTGATACCACAGCAGCTGGCTCACTTTGGGCAGGCTGAGCTGGTAGGAACACAGCACGTGGTGGTAAAACACTGTGGAGTGTTCTCCTGGGTATTGCTGTCCTGCTCCTTGAACCCAGTGGTATGCATTAAAAATGCCCGAGGATGTTTAAACAGTATATAGCACAAGAAGAATGTCATGTAGAGCTTTCATCTGGGAATGTCTTGACTTGGAGACCTGGAAGCCTTTGGGGACTATCATGTAAAACAAATTCCTTTCATGGTCTCGCTTCCGGTCTGGGTCTCTTGCTTTAAAAAGTGCAGAGAATCAAATTTCTTCTGTAAACACCAAGTGCCCGGATTTCTTAATCAGCATCCTAATTGTGTTAGCCACCCCCTTTCTAGTCCATGAACTGCCGTGCTCAGACTGCAGGAAGAACGATTTTCTGCATATCTTCGGTCTCGAATTCCAGGGACATCAGAGCTTTGTTTGCACAACTTGTTTTGCTGTTGCTTTTTGGAATATTTTTCTTTCTCTCTGGGTGGATTCCCTGAAGCTGCCTTGGAGGCTGAACATGGGCCACCAACACGTGCTTTTCTGGGACTCCCTCAGTGTTGTATAGCCAGGGAGATGGGCAGTAAAGCTTTCTGCTGTTTGTGCTGCATGGAAAATGGGTCCTTTTCAGTCTGTGATAACTTAAATCCATCCCTGCTTAACTGCATTCTTCATTGCCATGGTGATCCTACAGCCTGCGCCCAGGTTCATATTCCTTGAAATAAATAATTACCTGACAATCTGGCATCAGTGGGGTGTCCCCCCAGTCTGTGCTGCTTTGTGGCAGTGACAACAGCCACAACTCCACTTGGCACATCTCCCCCTCCCCAGCCTCGGCACCAGGACGTTCCCTCCCTTGCAAGGCTGCTGAGCGCTGGCAGCAGCGATGGGGACAGGCTCGGCACTGAGGTGACCCAGGGAGGGCTGTGTGAGAGTTACTGTAGGAGCACGCGCTCAGCAGCAGCCCAGTGAAACCTAATCTGGAGCTGCCGGCAGCAGGCTGGGCACAGGGCTGGGCGGTGGGGAGGCAGCTGGTGCCCATGCCAGGGCTCTGCCTGCATTGCCTCTGCTTTAGGGGTTTGTTGAGTTGGTTCATCAGGCCGGGAGTATGTGAGGGGAACAGGAAACTCACATGGACTTTCACTTCCAGCAGACACTATAAAATGTTGTCCAGCTTAAAACAAAACCCAGTTTGCTTTCCTTTGCCTGTAACGAATAAATCCCAGCCCTGCCTGTGAGAGAATACATTGGATGTGAGTGTGAAACAGCCCTGCAGAGCGAGGCTCAGGGCATTGGGAGGCAGAGGAATGCTGCAGGTGCTTGGGGTTGTCTCGGCACAGTGCAGCCCCGTCACAGCTGCGTGGGCTGAAAACTTGGGCTGCAAACAGCAGCTGTTGTTGCTCCCTTTGCCGGCAGCGAGGCAGGGATGAGTTCCTGGCAGGGGTAGGTTTCTCAGCCCAGAGCTGTTTTGTTCTGTGCAGTCTCCAAAGGATGCCACTGCTCTCTCCAGCCTACACCGGCTGTCCAAGCTCTGACTGAAGTTTGCAACGTTATTTCTGGAGCTCAGTTCAAATGCTCTGGTGGCATGTCATGGTTGGTTCCAGCAGTGGGTGTGACTTGCAGACTGGTAACTCACTTGGGTGTTGAGGGGGTATCAAAGCTCCCCACAGCCTGGTCGGGATGACCTGAGGTTGGTTTGATCCTGTCTCTGAATCTGAGTGTGGTTGTTTCATGCACGTGAAGCGGTTGTTCTGCACTTACACACACAGTCGTGGTCATCAGGGTTCCCTTTGGCAAGCTGTACCCTCTCTGAACTCAGCAGAAATTCTCTCCTTGCTTGGAGCAAGGAAAAGGAATTAGTCCTTTGGAATTCAGATTCGCATCCATCCATCCTCACCTTTGACTGTCTTCTGGCAAACAGAGCTTTTCCTGTTGTCGTAGTTTGGCTTCAGAAGTTGTCCATATTGGAGCCCAACGCATGGGAAGAGATGACTTGCTGCTGGTGAGAAGGGGTCAGTAGGTAAGTTCATGTGGATGAGTAACAGTTGGCATTGCAGATCTTTCTATGATGATGCCTGTCTGTGTCATGGAAGCTGAGTTCTCTCCAGGGAGCCCCACCTTGGAGCAGAGGAAGTGCCTACAGAAGAACTACAGACAGTTCCTTTAAAAAAAAAAGGAAAAGGCACAAATGCAGATGTTGCTAAAAATGCAGTTTGCGTCAAACCTCTGAGCCCAAGTGGGTTCCCACGCTTGGTTTGCTTTTTTCCCTAAGGCTGTTTCTTAAGTTGCAAAAGTGCTGAGTGGTGAGAGATGGCCTTTGGTGGAGAACCACTTCCCTTTTCTCTCCCTGCCCTCGGTGGTCACCTCTGCTGACAGTATGACTGACCCCTTTTTGGTAAGTTGTGGCCCTTGTTTTGCTCAGCACTGAGTTTGTTTCTGTTTTGGGTATCAGAGAATCCTGCACTTGTCTGTGTTTGCTGCCAGCTGACCCTGTTAATACAAATGTCAGTGCAGGGCAGTCCTGAGTTATCCTTGCCCTTTCATTTTCCCTGTTGTTGTGGTAGGGTTTTAGTGGGTTTTCTTTATTAGTACATGGTATTGTGCTTTACACAGCCCTGAGATCTGGCCTCTGTGTGAGGAGAACCTTCATCCCTTGCCTAGGTGCAAAGGCTTAAACTGGAAGCCAAAGATTGCTTCCCTCTATTTAATTCATTAATGCTGTAGGCATTAAACAAGGTGCTTTTAAAAGTAAACAAGGGAAGTAGTGATGTTGTTTATTGAAAAACAAACAGTGAAGGTGAAAGAGACACTTCCCTGGGGAGGGATGCTGGAGGAATGTGATGTTTTATCTGGTGTTTGATGGAGAAGTGCTCTGGGCTGCCAGGCTGCACAGAATCCAGCTGTGCACCCAGCTGCTGGTGCACCCTTGGCTGTGGGACCGATGCCTCATTAACCAGGACTTTACTTGTGGGCAGGTGTGGGGAGGGAAGCTAGCAGTGAGAGCTGCCCCCAGAGCAGGTGTGATGCCAGGCCCCAGGCCTGCCTGCAGAGAAAGGGAACAGCCAGTTTGGGAAGGGGAGCAGGAAGAGGGAGGGAAGTAGCTTGAGGTGCTGAAAACACCAGCAGGCTGCTGTGCCTGCCCTCCTGTAACTTCTCCCACGCCAGGCCCAGCGAGCTGCAGGGGAATTGCTGCTCTTGCGGGGTGAGGCCTAGCTGCTCCAAAGCTCACTCACATGTCCCTGGCTGCCCTCTCTCCCTTCTTCCATGCCTCAGGAATGAGCTAAGTATTGATGCCTGCTGTGCCACTCCTTCCAGCCTTGGAATTTTGGTGTTTTCTTGGGTTTGTGTTTTGCAGCCGCTGGATTAAGGGAGGATGGTAGAGCTGAGCTGGCAGCTGAGGTGTGCAAGGCAGCATGGGCTGCTCGTGTTAGAGCAAAATCTGGGAGGCTCTTGAGGGACTGCACAAGGCATTTGTCATGGGGAGCTACAGCTGGAGCCAGGCTTGGCATTGAAATCCCATTGTAGCCTCTCAGCTCTGTTAGGATGATGCTTCTCAGCTCTTTTCTGCAGAGCTCTGCTTAATAAATACCCGCTAAGAGAAATTGTATTTCTGTAAATCATACGGGTGGTGGACTTTTGTTCAAATGTCAAGTACCTTGAAATCTTCATTTCCCCGACCATCACTTATCAATCTCCCATTTCTGCTAAGGATAAGGGTGAACAGGGTGGGAGGATGTGACCTCCCTGCAGTGCCCATGTACCTTGGGCATGGTTGTGAGGAGGTGACAGTACAAGGAGGTTTTGACCCTTGCCACATTGACCTGTTCCTGTGCACTGTGTGGGAGGATGTGGATGGAGGGACTTCTCCTGCCGAGCCTGTCAGGGAGTGGTGCCAACTCTCTGGTTGTGCTACTTGGCAAGCACCCGACCAAGGGCTGGGCTGGACAGGACAGAGCCTGCTGCAAAGGAGCTGCTCTGATGAGTAAGGAGAGACGACTTTTGGAAAGTCATCCTCAGGCTCGCAATAACTTAATTAAGTGCATATTAGGATAAAACGTTGCCAGAAGCCGTTCAGGTGCCTCCTTGCTGTATTCCTAAAAAGGTTTTCTCTCCTTTCATTGTGAAGAAGTTTCAAAAGAAAACTGCAAGGTTTCTTTCTGAGTTTTACACTGAGGACAATGAGTTTCTCATTGAAGCTGGTAGGTGGTGCAGCTTCACCTGCCTCCTTGGTGGGAGGCACAAGGCATCATCCAGGAGGTTGTGACAGTGCATCCAGTGATTTTTGTTACCACATGTGTCCTCAAACTAGTGTATTTGGTGGGTGTGCTTGCAGTTTATGATGTTACACTGTGCAGTGTAACATCTGTGAAGGCATTTATTATTTGTTTGCCATCTGTAAGTTCTGTGTGCATCTCATTTTGTAGCGTAATGAGAATTTAGTTTGAACTGTGCAGTGATTTCCTTGTGCATGAGGAGCTCAGCCCTGGGCAGCACGTCAGGGAGCACAGGAATCACTTCTGTTTCCTGCTATTACTGCTGGTTAGAAACAGAGCCTTCTGAGGGCAGCGTCTGTGCTTTTTGTGCAAAAGGCTTTAAATAGTTCTGATGTGACTTGTACAATTTCTACAAAACCTTTTCTGCGTGGGAGAAAAATTGGTACAAGTAGCAATTTCTGTAGGAGTTGCTTAAGTCTTCTGCTCGCATTGGTTCTCTTCCCAGTGAGCAGGGAATTACAAATCACTGGTGGCCTTGAAGTTGCTGCTTCACTGCAGAGGTGAACGTGGAACAAAATGGATTTTTCCCCCAGCTGTAGTGCTGAGGATTCTGAGCTCTTTCATAGGTATGTCCTGAGTAAGTCTTCTCCTGAAAAAACCTGCTGTGCAGTACAGAGGACTGATGACAAGCCTGGGGTGCTGATAAAACACAGCTCAGCTTTGTTACCTTTGCCAAGTTGGCTCCTTGTCTTCTGCTGTCCTGGACTCAACTTTTCCCCTAACCACGTTGAGTGTCTTTTAACACCAGTCCAGGTGATTGTTCCAGGAGATTGCTTCAAAGAGCACTGAAGCTCCTGTAGGCTCTGGCAAGTCAGATTTTGTGCAGTGTTTCAAAGCCCATGTTAGGCTTGGGAGCCATCGAGCTGTCAGCAGGGTGAAATCAGTAGTGGATGGCAACACTTGTTTTGAGCCATAATTGCCCTTTTCACAGACATCTTTTCTACCTTTTGTATTTCTCAAGTGTCTCAGTCTGGGACCTGCTGTTATGTCCCATCTGAGGAATCCTTTCTCCTTGTATATCAGGGGCAGTATCCAAAGGTGATCTTGCCCTGAAATAAGATACTTTAGGTGAAGATTGTGACAGGGATTGTCCAGGCAGGAGGGACCCAAATGGAGCAGCCATCTGAGTGTGGCACAGAGGATGTCAGGCCAGTGATTGCTTTTTTTGTCCCTGTAGTGCATTACAGGCACCAAAATCAGCATCTGCTGAATTTCTTATTAGACCTGTGTCGACTTTGTTATAAATTTGTTGCCTTTCCTCCCAAAATTTTCTTTACTGCTTGAATCTCAGAGCAAGGGCTTTGTTGTGTGTGTGTATCATGGGTTTCTTTTCTGGATACTGATGGGGTTAGAATTCAGGGTCGGTGATGCTGCGTGTGAGCCTTAGCTGCACAGTGAGTGTCCCCACAGCTGGATTTGGCACAAGGCTCTTGTCTCCACGGCTCTGCTGTTCTCCCAGCAGTGCTGATGGCCATCTCCTGCCCTCGCTCCTGCCCTGCGGGAGGTGCTGCCCTCCCTGCCTGACCTCCTTGTTCCACAAGAATGATCTGCTTTGCCACATTCTTCAGCTGTTCCAGCCCTTTGTATGGGAAATTACTTTCCCTTTCCCTAGTCCTACCAAGTTACACTTACAGCCCGTGGTTAATGGCCCAAAACAAGGCTCCCCTGGCCTTAGGAGAGAAGGTGGCTCCTGGAAGGATGTACCTCATGGGAATCTCCTTAGTTCTGCTGCTCTTTCCTTTCCAGGCAGGTGGCTGAGAGCTGGTGATAAGGGAAAGTGATGGAACTGCGAAGATTTTTAACCTCTCAGTCCTCTTAGCTACACGCTGCATTATCCACTAAAAATAGTTACTAATTCCACCTTCTGGGGGAACCTCAGGCACAGGCTAAAGGATTGCTAATATTAGTGGTTGGCTTTGCTGATAAAAGTAACTGTGTGAAAGCTGTCTGTGAGTGCTGAATTCTTTCTCCTCCTCTGCAGCCTAATGTCTTTTAACAATTGTCTTTTGTGGTGAGATTATAATGGGAGGAGGAGAATTTATTTTTATCATTAATAATACTACTATTATTTTTTTAAGTGTCCTTACCTCAGTGTTTCTCTAGTTCAGGCTGTAAAAAGCTGTGTAGCTTGAGAACTTCCAGAGGATTTATTTGTCCACAAGAACTAGAAAGGCTCAGTAATTTTTTTTTATGTGAGAATGGTCTGAGGAAACATGTTCAGTGTGCCCAATGAATTTATTATTTTTTTGTTTTAACTTTAGTATAGGTAGAGAACTCTGATCCATTTTAATTTAGGATGAGTGATTTTGTCCTTTTCAAGATTCTGGTTTTGTTAAAACATCCAGGGCATGTTTGACATCTGGTTCAATTGTAGGAAAAAAGTTTGGGGAGAAACTTTGTCACTCAGGAGTGCTGAGGGTATGACAGCATGGTCTAAACATTGGGATGTGCTCAGCCTTGAGAAAAATCTTTCTGACTCTGTGCATCTGCTTTTCTGGAGCTTGGAAAACTTCATTTTTTTATATCCCCGGCAGCAAAATGGAGAGGTGCCCAGAAATGTGCTTGAGCTTCAGGGGAAATCCAACTTTAACGCAAGCTTTTATAATTTTTGTACTTCTAAAAATGTAGTCGGAAAAGCCTTTGCTAAAGCAGTCAACCCCAAATAATGAAAATATATGCAGGGCTTTTTACTCTATTAATTTCCCAGTCCTCAGCCCTTAGAGGAAGGGAATAACTAACTAGGTTTGATATTTGTTTAAGTGGAGAAAGGAATGAAAGGTTCCTAGGCTCTCGCTCAGTTGGAGGACAAGCCAACATCTTTTTCAAATCATTTTGCTGCTGGGATGCATGATGCCAGGGACTCTCCCATCCTGTCTTATCATATTCATCAGCCATCCTGTTGACTAGAGAATTGTTTCTGGCTTTCTTCAAAGCCCCTGGGACTGTCTTATCAATTCTGAGAAAAGCAGGAGCCCTCGAGTATGCAACAGGATGGCTGAACTGCAGAATCTGGAGTGTGTCTTGCTTTTTCCATGAACCACAGCATCTCCAAGAAAACGACTAGAAGATGTGCTTAAAGTACCAGCTGTTCCTCAGTACTTGAGAATTCTTTATTGCCCCTTTTTACACACTTCTCTCCTCATGTGACTTCAGAAAGGGCATAACCAAGGCATACAGTGATGTCTGCTTTCAACTGCATTACAGTTTCTTGCTTTTGTGATTTATAAGTCTTTGAAAGTTAATCATCATGCAACTCATAGAGAGTAGTTTTATGATTTCTTAATCTGTTGTGTACACTAATTTTCTTTTGGCTAACTGCTGAAGGGAGACATTTGTTTCTGCAGGGCATCAGCTGTGTCTGAACCACAAAGCTCAGGGTTAACGGAGTCCATAATTACCCAGATGCGTGGGCTTGTTCTATTCATCACCATTTAGAAATGTGGATCTGTCATCTTGACTTTCAAATCGAAAATGTAGCCATAGGTTAATCCCCTCTGCCTGCTCAGGTTGCACCTCTGCAGGCAGAGTGGCACCAGCATATGTTCTGGTTTTCAGTGTTTCTCTGTGTTGTTCCCAGTTATGCTTTGAATGTTTGCAGTGCTTACATGGGGGGAAAGTTCTTTACCAACAGAATAATTTGGTCTCAATCACTTCCTCGCAAAAGAACAGAGCATGCATTCAGTGCTTTGAACCTCTCTTGTTCATTGCTTCTTTTCCTTTTTAAAGACAAGACAGTTTTCCTCACTCCCTGTTTCTGTCCCTTTACAGCATCAGCGAAAGCTTCCTCACTGTGAAAGGTGCAGCTCTCTTCCTGCCACGAGGAAATGGGTCATCCACTCCCAGGATCAGTCACAGGCGCAACAAACATGCAGGTAAAGTGTGGTATCGATGGCTGGGGCTTGTCTGCTCCCTCTTATTTCAGAGTCCACCTTTCCTGAGCTTATTCTCACCTGATGACACATGTTATTCTGGCCCACGTGTGTATTAAAGCCTGACCTGCCAGTCTCAATGCTGATAGGAAGGAAAGGTTTCAGAGCTCTCCTGTTCAAACAGGATCATCAAACAAATGAGTGACATCAGGACAGCACTCATGACATGGTGGAGACTTGAGATAGCTGTCCCTCAAAGTATCCTCCTGTAATTTTAGTATGAGAGAGGGAGGGGAGGATTGCCTTCAAAGCCTTCATGCGCTGCCCTGGCAAACCTGAGCTTGTGATATGGATGAGTAATGGTTCTTCCTAATCTGAGAGTAACCGGTTATGATGGAGGAAAGGGAGGAGATTTAGCAGACTCACCTGTACGAAGGGGTGAGGAAACCCCTGAGCAAAGTCAGTGTGACTTCTCAGAGCTGTGAGCAGAGTGAGTAATACAGAGTCGGTTATGATTCCGGCTCCTTTATCTGCTGGAAGTTTGATTTGTGTTTTTGCTTTGACTCTGTTTGAAAAGTTGCTCTGAATATCATAACTCAAACATTTCAGGGTAGGGTATTTTTCATTGGCTGTATGGTGCTTAATCATTGATGGTGTTTTACAGGCATCAGATAGTGTGGGGATTTTTCCCTTCCATGAAGCAATTGGCAGGAAACAAAAATAAATTCAGACCTTCAGACTTTTGCAGATGGGACAGAGGTAGAAACGGAGACAGAAGGCAACGTGCTTTGCCAGAAAGTAACCAAGAAAAACGTGATTTGGTTTGGTTCCAGGTGTAGATCCCTTTGTACTTTGACACTATCAGACTTGTCATCCACCTCTGCATCTGTCAGAGTTAGGTATGTGATGACTGGCCACCTCGAAATCTGTTTGCAAACATATTTTTAGCAAAAGTTTAAGTCAGAAGGCATTTAATTATATACTTCCACTCAAACATAGCACAAGCAGTACCCAAATTGCTTTGGTGAGATGCATTAATTACCAGTTGTCAAAAGAAAATGTTCTGAAATTTAATTTAAAGCTGGCCTTTCTGATCAAGAAGGAAGTGAAATGTCCTTTAGTGTGAAAGTTAAGTCAGCAGTCTTTTAAAAGTTTCTCTTGTCCCATCTTGGTTTTTAATTTCTCCAAAGTCCATTGCTGAAGCCCTGGCACTGCTGCCTGGGCTTTGCCTTGCCGAGGAGACCCACGGGGTGATTTTCCTGGTGAACCTCTGCAAGGCAGCACAAACAGCTGTCGAGTCTCTCTCCTTGCCTCATCTACTCGCTCCAGCTGATTTGCATGAGGTCTGGAGACCTTGGTGGAAAATAATTGCTTGTCTAATCAGCCCAGAGCTCTTGGAAGCCAGATTTCCAAGGAAGCAAATCCGGTGTGTTGTAATTGCTTACAGGGAGATGTTTGGTATTGCCGAGGCTGGCTTGCCTAAGGGGTGGGATATTTGTTCTTAGAAGACTTACTTTATTCCTGGCTCTTCAGTTTACAGGGTGAGATTGAATGAGACATCAGTACTTGTCCTTTCCTCAGCTTCCCTGCCTTTCAAGTGATGGGAATGCTTTAGTGGGTATTTTTGGTGCTTGGAGGTTTCACTGAAGAGAGTCCCTTGTCTGAGTGTGCACCAGATTTCTGTGAATTTTTCTAATATCTGCAGACAGAGACATCAGGGGATCAGTGTGTCACCTTCCTGAGCAAAACATCTGTGCCACCAGAATTAAATCAGTGATGTGGAGAGCGTGGCTGGCACAGTGTGTGCAGCTGCCTCCTTTCTGGGACACCGATAATCCATGCTCAACTTCCATCCCCATGTGTGTCGTGATTTATCTCTGGCACACAAAATTAGAAGGGGGTAGAGAGCGGACATAACTTTCCAGTATGGAATTGCTGCCTATGGATACAATAGTATTTCAAGTGGCTCCAAGAGCATTTTCTAGGAAGGCTGACTGACCTTCCTGACCTTCCTTTTTAATTCATCAGAGGTGCTAGAATCCAGTGTGAAGAGTGAATGGGTAACAGGAAATAATTAATGCTCACGCCCTTTTCTCTAATCACATCTCCATAATGGGAATCATTGGCAGATTGACTAGATATGGTACCAGCTGTCCGTGCTCCTCTCCCTGGGCGGTCCTGTGCCACCTGACAAACTTCTGTGGGATGGTGGGCTTGCTTTTCCACAACAAACAACTGCTGGAGGAGGCCAGAAAGGGATGTAACTTCCCTGGGGCTTTTGCCATCTCTGGAATACTGTGAATCACTTTTCAGATCCCACCCTCGCCCATGCTTTGCACCTTGCCTGCCAGCTCAAGGAAACAAAAGCATCTGCTCGGCACAGGACAATGTGATAGGAAGCAGCAGCCCTGCCATGAATGCCAGCAAAGCTGGCTCTTCACAGGACGGGATGTGATATCTTTGTGCTGATTCTGGCATGTTAAAGCCTTTCCTTTGGTTTTTCTTAATCCAGGAAGTTTACAAAATGCCTTGTGTGTTTGGGGCTGAAAACGCTGCAAGTTGATTAAAGCTGGCCAAGGAAGCAATCCTTTACTTTGCAGCTCTGGTGATCCCAAGGCTGGCAGGGGAACAGGGAGGAGTGTGGTAAACTTTCTGAGGATGAATTATAATGGAGCTCCTTGACTGAGCCTTGCAGAAAGGGTTGTCGTAGAAACTTCCTCTCTTTAAGTGTTGAGATAATCCAGTAGTCCAGATGATTATTTTTTTTAAACTATGGAAACGTTGGCTCTTAAGATGGTCCCTGGATTGCTGACAACAGTGAGTGGGAACTGTTACATTTTGGAGAGGGAAAAAGCTGAGGTGAAGCATCGTTCATTTCAGGCTAAGACATGTGGATGCTTCATGAGTCAAATACTTGCTGAGCTCTTGCAGGCTGTTGGCAGGAGGTGCAAAGGGACCTTTGCTTGTTGACTGACAGTTCTCAGCGATTCCCACTGTGGTAGTGGCCGGAACTTGCTGGAACTGAGCAGTCCCGTCAGGATTTTGCACTGCTGTTGACGTGGGGAGATCCTGTCATGGCACTCGTGGCAGAACAAGCATCTGATGGATGACTTGGCCTTCCTGAGAGCCCTATCTCCATAAATAATTGCTATTTAGGGAAGCTCGTGCCAGCCACTCCCGCGCTGGGGACAATGTCCATGGCAGGAAGCAGCTTCAGGTGCTTGTCGCCGGTGATACTTTGTGATTTCCCAGGCACTGCTGTGTGCCTCAGTTTTCCCAGCCCCAGTTAAATATGCATTCCCAGAGCGTTGACTCATTCTCCATATGCTGAAATGTGTTCCAAGGAGGAAGGAAGAGGAGAGCAGGCAATGCAGTGTCCTGTGTAACACACTCCACTCTATGGGTCTCTATCCCATTCAGAGAGGGGCTGCACAGCCCCTCAGCCTTGCTCCACCAGCTATAAGAATCATTTGGAAACCAGGTACTCTCACTGGGCGGCCTTTTCTTTCTTCCTCTTTTCTTTTTTGGTATTTCTGGATTCTGCTCCATGTCCAAGGCTTCCTTATTTCTGAGAATCTGAAATAACATGGATTCTAGCACCACTGGTAAATCAGAAAGGGAGATCAGGAATATTAACCAGACTTCCTAGAAAAGGTTCTTATGGCTGATCATGCTGAATATTTGCTCCCTGCAGTGTTGCCTAAACTCAGCTTCTTGGCTGTGGGGGAGTGGGAGAGGGTGGAAGAGTAAAGGCTCCTCTTCTTGCTGATCTGTGCCACCCACCTGGCAGCCCTGCACTCTCCTTTCTGGGAATGCTGATTAATTTTCCATGTAATGATTGAAAAACCAGGCCCTTGCAGGAGCTGTTGCTGCTGGCTGGTACTCGGGGTGATGTTGGCTCTCTACATGCCAGGAGTAGTGCTGAGAAGTCAGTGCAGCATGCTGACAGAAAAGCATCTCACTTGTCTTTGAAATGCTTGATGTTTTAGGACCCTGGGACCTGTCTCTTCTTAATAAAACTTAAAATCACAGTCATGCAGTAAATTTAATTTTCTTTTCTTTTTCCTCAGACTCACCAGGAAAGGTGTTGCAAGTGTTTTTAGGAAAAAATCATAGATGTTTGATTTTTCAAGTGGCAGTTCTTATCTGCTTTTGGGTAGGGTTGGTACACAACCAGAGGTGGGCACGTGCTGCTCTAAGGTGGGACTAAATTTCACTCCAGGAGAGGAGACCTTTGCCTGGATAGTAGTTCTGCACTGAGTAATAAGCTGGTGTAAGAGAAAAGCAAATTTCTGGTTTGGAGCACATGGTAGAACGAGATGTTGAACCACGGGGTGGGGTCCATTTCTACCTACTTTGACTTGTCTGTCAGAGGAACAAAGAGTACCGGAACACTGTTCATTTCTGTTCAAAAAGGTGACAGAATTTAGCAGGAGAGAACACAGTAACACAGGGACAGTACTGGGAGCAAAGAGCAGCTGACTAAGAGATGACAAAACTCCCATCTCTGAGTAGGTGGGAGTGACAGTGACGAAACTCCTGGTGACGTGTCAGGTTTCTCAGTGGACATTTGCTCTGGCTGGACAGCCAGGAGCTTGCATGTGATTTAAACTATTTTTGTGCATTCACCTTGCCCTCTTGCCCACAGGGGATCTCCAGCAGCACCTGCAGGCCATGTTCATCCTGCTCCGCCCAGAAGACAACATCAGACTGGTAGGTTGGCTTTCTGCTTATCTCCTGTGAACCAATGCAAAGGTTAAGCACCACTTGACAAATACACCTGTGTAACTCAGGGGAGCAGTGGTGTGTGTGTGTGTTGGGAGTGGTTTCATCAGCAGGTCTGGGGAGTCTTTGCAACCACAAAGGTAGAAAAGCAGCAGAAAAGACTTGTGAAAGGCCTGCTTTGGTTGTTCAGTGAGACAAATTGTATGGCTAGAAGGTTGTCTTTGAAGCAAGTACTGAGTATCTGTGCTCTCTGAAAGTAACAATTGCCAGAGAAGATGGGTGAATTATCTTGGTGTCCTGTTTAAATCAAGAGTAGGTGACTTATGTCTGACCAGTGTGAGCATCTGCCCTTCTACGAGAGTTCAGTTGTGTTCCTCACTCTGTTCTCCTGACTTGTGGCATCCCAAGAGGCCATGGCTGAGCAGGAGGGAGCACATAGGATGCCCATGTGGCCATGTACCTACACTGAACCTTGGGCTTCTGCTTTCCTGGGCTGTTGCCTCCTATAAGGATGTGACGAAAATGAGGCATTGCTGTTCATAGCATTGATGCACAGTCCTGAAGACCTCCAGAAGCCAAATGTGAGCAGTGAGGAATTTGCCTGGGACATGTTGAAGTGCTCTACAAGGCCAGGCATGACTGCAGTGTGTCTGCAGCTCTCATCACTCAACAGCCTGAAGTTTCTTTGCTGTGTTTTCTTGGTGCATCTTAGCAACGTCTGCCCAAAGAAGGACTGCCAGCATCACAAGTGTTATTCTGGCACCTCTGGTTTGCTGACTCCTCCTGAGCTGTGCTGGAGATGGACTGATTGTATGAGTATAGCTAGGAAACAGCCAAGGTTACTGTGGAATGCTTTAGCTTCCCAAATCACCACTGAAAATAATTTGCCATAAGCAAGCCAAATGACCTACTCCCCTAAACTTAGCCAGGCACACCTTGCTGTCACTGCAATTTCAGTGAAAGTGATGGGAATGGGGCTTCTCAATGCTTTTCAGAATTTGAGCCAGGGTTAGAACATTGGAAGCTATTGAACAAGGCATTGTTCAGCAGTATCACTGGCTACATTGTGTGATTTGGGACAAATTAGCCTTAACAGCTGAATAAGGACTTTGTGGGCTGAGACATAAACCCTTTTGTCCAGAGCTACATTTGGAATGCTGAAATCTTGCATGAGGTTAAGTTCGATAGTCTACTTGAATTTAATTGATTGTTGACGAACGAAGGGTGTGCAGGGCTGCAATGGACTCTCTCATAGAGCAGCAGATACAAATGAGATTCGAAATATAAACAGTACTGAGAGAAATGCATTCTCTTAATTTTGTTGGCCGCTGTCATTCCGGGGGCAGGCTTCACAGCTCAGGGGGCAGCAGAGGAATCTAATCCTCTAAAAACCTACACTTAAAATTTGGAACAACTCTTGTTTCTGTTGGAGCTGTTGGCAGAGGTTTTTAGCCTTCCACGAAAGCAGGATTAGAGCCATGGTACCAGTGTTAGATCAGTAGGAAGGAGGAAAAGGAGTTAAGAATGCAAAGTGATTGAACATGTTCCTGTAGCTTAGCAGAGCTGGGAACTTGAAAGTTGGACACACTTTTTTTTTGTCTTCAAATCAATTACCTCCCTGAGAAATGTGTTCTTGTATGAAACACCTACTATCATGGAGCGTGAAAGGTCAATATGAACTTCTCGGAATGTGCTGTTCATAAGGGCTGGTGAAATATCACATCATACTTCTGATGGTACAAAAATGCAGCACAAGATAGAGTTGGCTTGTGTTCAGGTGAGCCTAAAACTTAAGAAGAATGTGGCTGGCCCTGAAATGACTGCAGGGAATGACTTGTTTCGACCAGACTACCAATAACCATCTCAAACTGAGGAGAAAGCCAGCTCTGTGTAGATGAGCTGGTTGAGAAAGAACTTTCCACCTCATCACAGTCCCTGAAGCCAGGCACCCTCCCTAGCGTGACTGGGATTTCAAATATCTTCATTCAAAAGGCATCAGAGCACTTGGTGTGCTCCTGCTGGCAGGTGAGCGTGTGAACTAGCACTTCATGAAAAGGTTAGAGATTCATTTGGGATTTGATAGGTGTGTTGGGGCTCTTACAGGAACTTTTGAAGTTGGCTGGTTTACAATGTCAAATCTGCTGGTTTAATACTACACTAAATTTAGCAAAACATATTATCTGCCCCAGTTGTGGTTCTTTACTTTGTGCTAAGGCTGTAAGTGTTGAACCCAGAGATCCACACAAAGCCATGCCCTATTTCTCTTAACTGGCCTCTGAAAATCCCACCCCACCAGCCTGTAGCTACATGACCTTTGCTCGCTGTTTGTCTTGCCCTGTTCTAAAGGGTCTTGCATCAAGACTTCCCATTGCTGCTGGCCAAATTGGTTCAGCAAAGTAAGTTAGATTTTGTTAATCCTCTTGCTGCTGGACTGTCCTCAAGAGAAGCAGAACAGGCCCCAGACGTGGGGCAGCTGTGTCCGTCTGCTCCCGTTTTAGGCAAGTCTGTGCTGCGTGTTGAGGTTTGGTTCCTAATGTAGATAATGACTTTAACCACCAAGGCCTTGGTGATTACTTGCTCTTCTAGGTTGAAGAGCACCTTTTTTCCCACAAGTGGTTAGTTCTAGAAACAACCATCTTGGGGAGAATTCGTACCTTGAAGGACTGACCACTTTGATCCTCTGTGTTTCCAAAGGAATCCCAGTGACTCAAGAAGCAAGAAAGAAAATAAGGCTGGTTTTAGCATGACTTATCCTAAGGAGATGGGGTGGGGCACAGTCTCTGGCTGTACAGAGCATGGCTGTCTGCTGGCATCAGCATTTGGGTACTTTCTGTTGGTCTTTGGTCCCACTGGGCAAGTCTGGAAGACTCTTGTCAACACCATCTCCTGCCTGCACTTGCTATTCCGCCCCATCACCAGAGCTGCTGCTCCCTGCAATGCCACTGGGAAGCTTTCCCTGCCGTGCTCAGCATTCCCTGCCACAGAGCACTCCACTGGGATGGCGAGCTCTGTTCAGCTGCCAGGCACTGGTTTAACCTTTGTTGTAGACTCCACCGCATCTTGTGGTCAAGATTTCCCAGCTGGTGGACAGGAGAGCTCTGAGGAGATCAGAAGGGGCTTCCTCTAATCTGAGAGGTGCCGCTCTGACCTCAAGACCAAGTTGTGAACAACTAAAGGAGCGTATTGGGAAAAGCAGCCTGCTCCTGAGAGATCTCACACAGTAGTTAGTTTTGGAGCTTCTTTAAGGATGTTTGTTTAAACTGGGGTCTCTGAGCCATGACCTCCTGTGAAGGCCACCAAGAGGTGTCTACACAGGCAGTGGCTCAGGAGGGCTGCTGGTGCTTGAGGAATTGGGGTTCAGTTTGTGGAGGAAGTCAAACACCCCTTCAAACTTCCTGCAAGGAATTCAGATTGTTGCAGCAGGCAGGGATCTGTCCCACAGCATGGTGCAAGGCTGGGCTGGGACAGCTCCTTCTCACCCATGTTTGCTCTCTGCAGACCCTGCTCAAAGTTCAAGCAGCAGTTTAACAGTGTGGTAAACACTGAGGCCAGACAGTCTTGGGGTTGGATTGGGCCATCCAAACTTAAGGTTTAGTATACAGAATTAAGACACTTCCTTTCTAGGGATGTCCTAGTTTCTCTGGTTGGGATCTTGTGACTAAAATAGCTGCAAACAGCTTGGAACAGAGTCCAAAAAGTGTTGCAAGTAAAGGCTGCCTGCTGCAAGTGTTGATAAGCAAAACTTTCAGTGCTGGGCTCCCTTCCCTGGTCTCCTCATTAACCAGCAGTCTGTCTGCAAAATTTTCTGGAGTCCCTTCAGTTCTCGCTTCCTCGTGGCTTCTGAGGAGCAGCTCACCTCAGTGCAGCCTTCCAGGAGCTTCAGCATTGGGCTGACACTCATAATTTAAGTTCCACACTCTCTGAATGCTCTCAGTAGTATTTGATTTGAGGGATTTGGGGCTGAACACCAGTCCTCCTAGAACTCTTTTGGCACTGGGCTGCAAGTGAATGTGGCAGGAGCAATGAGGCACGATGACTTTCACCTTTCCTGGGCAATCTGAATCCAGTGAAGGATGCAGCTTAGTCATAGGGATATCTTTTCCTGCCAGGTGTACAGCAGTGCAGTTGCTTCTGCACCAGAAAAGTTGCCAGAGGAATTCTGAGGGCCAACAGGAAACCATGTATGAATTAGATCCTGGTTGTCTGTCCAGCTGCCTTGGAAGCTGGTGGAAAGAGACTCATTGGAGCTGTTGTAGCACATGGTAGTTTAAAGGAAAGCTTTGGTTCTTGGGGCAAAGCTCTCTGCAGGTGAAGGTTCAACACCCATCTGTCTCACTGATGGTCCATGAAGCTCACTGGGCTGGGACCTGTCAGAGGGATGTATGTTGTTCAAAATCAGCCTTGGTGGGACAGAGCAGGGCCTGCAACCAGAAGTACAGAGTGTACCAGGAGCATCCCAGCCATTGAGGAAGGCACTATGTGGGATTAAAGCACTTCTTACCCAGCTGAGGAGCGTGGGACATGTGTACGAGTCCAGACTGCATCACTGCTTCTGCACCTGTCACTCAGCATGACAAAGTGGCCTGTAAAGGTAATAATGTGTGTTTTGTTGACTGCACTGCTGATCTCTTCCCCTTCTTTTCTTCAGGCTGTAAGACTGGAAAGTACTTACCAGAACCGCACTAGATACATGGTGGTGGTGTCCACCAACGGCAGGCAAGACACGGAGGAGAGCATTGTCCTAGGAATGGATTTCTCTTCCAATGACAGGTACTCAGAGTGTCCAGGTGGGGAAGTCCTTGTGCTTACCCTTACATCAAGTTAAGTGTAGAAATCACTGTCTGGTGTCCTGTGTTTTCTGGGGATAGGATGCTTCAGCTTTTCCAGCCTAAAGTTTTTCTTCAGATCCAGAATTTGCTTTTTATTTCTTGAGAGGAGCTGGTAAATGTGAAGGCAACAGTGCAGATCAGCATTTCCCTCATTCCTCCAAGCCTCAGGCTTCTGTGAGGATGTTCAGGACCTCTGAATGGTGAGGTCCCCAAGCTCTGCATCTGCACACCAGAGAAGGGGACAATTTGCAGGCAAAGGAAGAAAAAGCTGCAGTTAGAGAAGCTGGACCTCAGGGTTCAGCAGAGCAGGTAATAAGAAAGTGACTGTCAGGCAGGCCCTTGCCAAGGTCATGGCACAAAGGCCTGATGGCAGTGTCAGGGCTGGTGATGGCAGATCTTGCACACCATGTGCTGTCCCCAGGCAGCAGTGTGTCATCAAGGTTTAGTGCCTCTGCTTCATTAATTTAAATTCCTGCTGACCTTTCCACAAGTCTCTAGAGTGTGGCTGGGAAGCAGCTTTTGCTGCTGGAGGGGGTGTAATCCAGGAGACAACAACCCAGCAGCTTCAGGGACAGAAGCTTCACATTCAGAAGGGGACAGTGGGCACTTTGGAGAGGGCATGGAGGCACATGACTCTCTTAAAAAGAGTTTTAAGTAAATCTTGGCCTCTATTGGAAGACAATCAACTGGATATTCAGCCAATTTTGGGAGGTTTCATACTCATGCTTATTTCCAGGGCAACTGCTATAGAAATGAGTTTTGCTTTTGAAATTAGTTGGAATAAATTACTTCCAGGTAGTTAGCAGGATCTCTAGAAAATAGTTTTGAACTATTTGGCTAAGAAATTGCTTTCCAAACATTGCATCCTGGTCGCAGAGCCACCATACTTGTTTGGATGCTTTGCTTGGGTGATGCCTGCTAAAATGGGGGAGCAGCTTGATGCTGCCCCTGCCTCCTGTCTCTGCACATGTGTGCACAGCTGTGGCTCAGAGATGCTCTTGCCCTGAGCAAGAATAACTTGTCCTTGCACAGGTTGCTGTGAGCTTGGAACTCGTTGTTGGCTGTGATGTACCAGCACAGCCACCTTTGATAACTGAGATCTCACTGGTATTCAGTCTCTAATAACATAGCAGGGTCGTTTTAGCTTTCTGCTGGAGTTCCTGGGGTTCTGGATGGTCACTGTGATCCGCCCTCCCCGAGCCCACTCGGTATTTATAACTCCATATAGACTTGTTGCTATGGTCTCTGATAAGCGCTCACTGAACAGTATCACTAAAAATACCCTGGCCACCTTGGGAAGCCTTTTAAAAACACTTCTTTCCATGAGCTCATCTCACGTTGTCAACAGAAATAGCTGCATGCTGCAGTGTCTCCTGGTGCGGGCCACCAGGCGTGTGCATTTCCAGGGCTCCCTGTCTGACCCTCCAAAGCCTGGTCTCACCCTCTTTCCGCTCTTCTCGTGAGCTGGAGACCGGCACGGGTGGTGGAAGTGGTGGAAATCTGGGAGAACCTGGTGCAAAGCATAAGAGCAGGAGGCAACTGAATTCAGTTCTTCAAGATGCTGCTTTGATTATGGAGCAATTTTGCATCTTTATGAGATTCAGCTCTTTCAGTTTGACAACCTGGAGCAGGTTGTGTTGGGTTCCCCCGCCCCTACATTTTTTCCATTGCTTGGTTTCTGCTTTTAACTTGACTTTTTGCTCAGCCTTACAGAAAGCTGGTGGGACTGTGAGGGCAAAGAGAGCAAAGCAGCTGAGAGAGGAGTGGGTTTGCCAGGAGGTGTCTGTATGGGATGGCTGTGGTGCTCATTCTTGAGGTGTGGGAGGGTGAAGAAGGGTCAGGAGTCAACCACAGGTGATACACTGTGATTGCCAAGCAGCCATGCTGCCAGTCACGCTGCTATTGCAGTGTTCTGCTCCCAGTCCCCAGCAGCTGTGGCTGAGGGACAAACAAGAAAATAAAGCTGTGGATTGCAAAATCAGAGCTAGGACCAAACCTCTTGAGCCTGAAAGGGATTAATCTGTAAAGAAAGCCTTGAGCTGACCGAAAACTGTGAGCCCCCTCTGACCTTCTGCACAAAGTTCAGTGTTTTGGGATCCTGTTTGCTCTTCTCCTGGTGTGTTAACCCTTTAAGCTTGCTTGAAAGGATATTGCTGTACCCTGAATCTGGTTAGTGATTCTTGCCAGGCTCCCATAGAACAACACTGGCACCATTTGTCACTGAAGCAACAGTGGGATTTTTCATTTTCTTTTTTTTTATTTCCTGAGGTGTACAAAAATACACAACTATTGCCATGAAATTAGAATAATAACATGGTGCTGTAGTAGATAGAGTGACTTTCTCTTTCTCACTGCAGTAGCACTTGTACGATGGGCTTGGTGCTGCCGCTCTGGAGTGACACCTTGATCCATCTGGATGGGGATGGGTGAGTACCTTTTGTGTGTTCTGTGTTAATACAGCTTAGAACCAGGTGTATGGGGAAGGATTCCAGTGCTTGCAGAGCTCTCACACATCCAGCAGCCCTCCTTTGTTGACCTGTGTTGGGTTAGTAGGCTCAAAGGCCCTCAGTCACAGTGGTTGTGGCAGGGAACGCCAATAATTGACTTATCTGTGAATAAACACGCACTGAGACAGTGGCTTATGTGTGTGTTTAAGCTGGAGTAAAGGAGCTTTTACTGGCGAGTGGGTGTGTAGTGAAAGCTCCTTAAAGGGATCCTATTATATGTTCCTCCATCACGCTTGCAGCAGGCAGCACTCAGCCCAACATAAAGCAAAAATGATGTTTCTCTGCCAAATAGACACCTGACTTGCAGACTCCTGTTTGTGCCAGTTACTCAGGCTGTCCAGTGCAGTGTGTGGAATGACTTTTCTTTCCTTGGTAGCTGCCCCAGGATCTCTTTAGCTGGACTCTGTTGCTCCCAGCTGTGGCACTGAATTTGTGTTGCCAAGGTAAACAGCACAGCCCAGCACTGTCCCACTGTCTTAGTTTTGTTCCCAAACAGCAGCTGCTTAAAAAAGTTATCTTAGAGCTTTTAGTGTGCTATTTTGATCTGTTTGCTAGCTGAACTCAGCAGTGTATGCATAGGGCTAGACCTTTACTGTTCTGATGTGCTACAGACTATCAGTTATTAACTAAAATGTGATTTTTGGGACACATTTTTACTATGCCTTTTTTCTTCTCACCAGTGGGTTCAGCGTATCAACAGATAACAGGGTGCACATATTCAAGCCCGTGTCTGTACAGGCTATGTGGTAAGTACTTTCTACAAGCTGTCCCAGTGATCCTTTTTCCAGGTGTTTTGGCTGCTTAAGCTCTTAAAAAGCAGGTGCTGCTTTACATTACTGGTATCTTGAGACCTACTTGAGGAGCCAGAAGTTTCCTTCAGAGACAGGGAAGGAAGTTTGATACCAAAGGAAAAAAGCCATGTAAGTGCTGGTGTACAGCAGCTTCGTCTCAGCTGAGGGCAGGAAGGAATAGGGTAATTTTCCTTGCAAAGGGCTGCTGCTTTGAGCCCAGAGTCACATTGCTTTGAGTATATGTTTGAAATATTTTGAGACATGTTCATTGTGATAGAGGAAGGAGAAGCTGCTTGCATTTTTCTTTCCTTTTAGGGTGGTTCATGTAGTGATCATGAAAGTATTTCTGGCTCGAGCTTCTTTGCATTGCAAAAATATATCGCCTGTCAGCGATGCTGCTGTCACCCCAGTGATTTTGACCTGGATCCTTCTGATCCCAGTCAAAGATTTAAAATAAGCTAAAAATAGGAGAGGGGGATTTGTTTCCCAGCAGCAGCTGAAGAAACTTCTGATACCCTCGTGCAGTGAGAGAGGGCAGACACCTAAACATCTCAGTATAGTCCTGAGCCCTTGGTTGTGCATGTCTGATTCCTGGGTGTCCCTGCCCTGCACGCAGGGCAGCTGATGGCACGGTAGCAGCTGTCAGCACCCTGTCTTGGACACAAACTCTGTGCATCTTATTTAGGGCTTCGCAGCAGATTTTGGAACCAGAGACACGGGTGCCTCTGCTCTCTGAATTGCAGGCACCTTCACTGCTATCCAGGCTTGTTTTGGCATGCTCCAATTAAGACGTGCAAGCTCTGGCAGTGTGTGGGAATCCACAGCTTTGCAGGACAGCCTCCTGCACAGTGCCAGGGTTTTGTACCAACTGATGGGACATGGGCAGCATCCTGGATTTGGCTGCTGCTTAGTACTTGATACTGACCTGAGGGAGAAATGATAAACCTACAAATACTGTTCCCTTGCTAGGTCTGCTCTGCAGAGTTTGCATAAGGCTTGTGAAGTGGCACGGAGCAACAATTATTATCCAGGGAGCCTCTTCCTCACGTGGGTCAGTTACTATGAGAGCCATATCAACTCGGACCAGTTGTCAGTCAACGAGTGGAATGCCATGCAAGATGTCCAGTCCCACCGGCCCGACTCGCCCGCCCTCTTCACAGATGTGTAAGTTGGGCTGGCTCTGCTGAGCCAGTGTGTGACTGTCCCCAGATGAGGAGAGAGTTTCCACAAGAGATTGCTCTTAATTAGGTATTAATAAGGAGAGGCTTCCTGTTGCATGTAGTGAGTGGAGTCCTGGTTAGGTAAACACCAGCACTGGAAGTTTAGCCCTCCTGGGGCTCCCTTGCATCTCCTCCAGCCTCTGTTTTCAGTTTAATTGTTTACCTTAGGCTTTAGGCTTGCAGACCTTTGCTTCTGCAAGGTAAGTCCCGTGTTACTGGTGAGAGACTTGTGGTGTACCTAAGCCTTGTCTCTACTGATTTTGTCCTCTGGTTCCAGGCCTGGAAGGAACAGGTTTCTCTGGACTTTGCTCTTACACTGGCACAGGTCTTTGCACATGTTTTGACTAACATGGTCTTTTTATCCTTGCTCAGTTCATTTTGCTGTAAAGTGAAGTGTTTATGTATGGATTTCTGAGCATGTGAGCTCAGAAACATCCTCGTCTCATCCATCTGAAACACCTAAGAATGGGGACAAAGAGCAGTGCAGGTTTTTATCATTCTGAGGAGCTTAGCAGGTGTGGAACAGGACAGTGTGTGGGTGCCAAGATGCCTCCAGCTAAATGCTTGGGTATCAGGTGATAAATGGTCCAAAACAGTGGCTGAGGTAAATGGGTAGACAATTTGGAAAGCCAAAATTTATAGGCTTTAATCAATATTCAAGGTTTACCACTCCTGTCATTAGTAGCTGCTGATGGTGCTGATACCATATAAGCTGAGAGGTAGTGTGTGACCAGATGTGGTGCCAAGTGTGAGGGTTTTCAGTTGCCCATTTTGTAATTAGTTCACTGGCCCCAGCTGCTTTCTCAGGATAACAGTGCCTTTGGTTGGTTTATGCTCCCAGATATTTCCTGTTGCTGGAGTCCAGTGAGTGAATAATGATGCTAAGCAGTTGTTCAGCTGTGAACAAGTCTTCACACTTGATTGTTTTTTAATGTACAAGGCGGGTGGCTGAAAAGTTTTGGCAGGCTGACAGATTAATATTTTCTTGTAGCTTTTCATATATAAATTTTATCTAACCCACCCTTTCCCTGGTGGCAGCTTGAAATTGAATGATTTCCTGGGGACACTTAAACAGCATTCTCTTAATGGAGTCCTGAAATAATGGATGAAGTTAAAAGAACCAGGAACTTCCATGATTTTTATTTGTGAACCAGTTGAACACTTGTAACGCCCATGCCCTCATGGGCACCCTGGCAGCCTTCCAGAGAAAGGGAAAGGTGGTGGGAGATGTCCCTGCTTGGGTCCCTTCTAAAGATGCTGGGTGAGCCAGCCCCGTGCTGCTGCTCTGCTGCAGCTTCCCCTGGTGTTACTCAGGCTATTTTTGCAGCTGGTGATAAGGCCCCTGGCAGCAGAGGCGGGAGGAATGCAGAGGCTTAGCTGCCCTCGTCTCTCCATGTAAGGAGTTTTGGAGCTGTTACCTTTCCAAGAAAGGTAGAGAGAGGCTTAGATATTGCTCCAGAGGGTATAATGCAGCCTTCCCAATTTAAATTTTACCAAATACCAGAGGTTCTCTGGATGACTACAATGGATTAGGAGCATTCAGTTGGTGTCTTTCATATACGACTGTGAATCTGAACTGGGCTTTACTGTCACCTGAATTCTCTCCAGCTGAGGACATGCCTGGGGGGAAGTAGTGTGAGAGTCTGAGACTCTACAGAGTATGCAGTCTATACCTATTTTAAAAGTGTCATGAATCCAGTTTGTCTCCCCTCTCAGTGACTCTGTTGCTTTCTTCTGCCAGCCCAACTGAGCGGGAACGCACGGAACGGCTGATTAAGACCAAATTAAGGGAGATCATGATGCAGAAGGATTTGGAGAACATCACCTCAAAAGAGGTGAGTGGTGAGGGGAAGCAGCACTGGAAGTGCTGTTGTGCAAACTGGAGAGGTCTGTGCTTCGTGCCATGAAGAAGGTCCAGAGCAAAAGCTTCACATGACTTCCTTGTGTCCCTCCTCCCCATGCAGATACGCACGGAGCTGGAGATGCAGATGGTGTGTAACCTGAGGGAGTTCAAAGAGTTCATTGACAATGAAATGATAGTGATCCTTGGGCAGATGGACAGCCCCACACAGATATTTGATCACGTCTTTTTGGTGAGTTTAACAGTGAATACAAGAACACTCCTAACACTTGTATGAGTTGGTTGACACAGGGGCCTCTGGAGGAAGTTAAAGGATCTCTAAAGGAGAGATTGGTTGGTCCTGGGGTCACATACTCTTAACAAGACAGTCATGAGCAAGACCAGCCTGGCTTTTTGGCTGTACTAAACTTTGCCATGTAGCACCAAGCTGTGGACCCTGTCCCTAGAGGATGGAAGGGGAAAAGTCTTAATTCTAACAGTTTATCAGAACTGTTTCCATTGGTGTAAGACCAGTTTTGTGGCTTTAACTGTCCAGGGTACCCACATGTCAAGTTCTTGTGTTTGGGAAAGGCATAACTACAGCAAAGAGCGAGGAGAGCTGTGTGACATCCAGGTGGAATGATGCTCTTGTAACATGGAAAACTCTGAGTTTGTGTGATCCAGGAGGAACAGAGTAACATAACAAAGAATCCTGGAGATAAGTCACTTAAGGAAACATAAACATTTTGCTGTTTAATGTTTTGCTTGCTTAGTTGCTGCTGGGGCCTGTCTTAATTACTGCAGCTCCTTCTGGTGAGTCAGCGCTCCGCTGGATTTCCCAGCCCCGGAGCCACGGACACAGGTTTGGCTGGGCTGTCTAGCCTGTGAGGTTGGCTCAACTTTAAACAAAGCCATTCCTCTTGGACCAGCTGGTCTTTCCAAATGGAGAGGGCCTCTCCCAGTCTCCGGCTCAGAAGGGATGGTCTGTGTTAATGTGAGCACTCCCAGGATATCGTTTTGGGGTAGAGCCAGGAAACTTGGAAGTACCTACGATGTCATGGATTTTTTTTTGCAGACTATGTGTTGTAAGGAGAGAGAGGCTTATGGTTACAGGCTTATGGTGCTGGCCAAAATCTGCACAGGCAGCTGGATCCACTGCAGGGCTTGGTGTCTTAGCTCTGAGTGCATTTAATGGGGAGAAAACCTTTCAAACAAGGCTTGCAGGTAGCACCAAGGAGAAAACCTGTGGTTAGTGAGTGGACTAAAAGTATTTGCAGAGCAGCTGCTGTGATGAGGAGCAGTGCTGCTGGGGCTGGGCACCAGCTTTGCTCAGGAGCATGTGTGCTGAAAGGCAGGGTTGTGTTGTGAGGGCTCTGAAAGGCAAGGAGCTGTTTCCTTCCAGGTCGAGGCAAGAACCCTGTGGGATCCCACTTAGGGAGTGCTAAAATAACTAAGCAGGAAATAAGAGACCTAATGGTGTTGGTAATTATGGATCAAAGGACAGGAGAAAAGGCTTTCACCCCTGCAGCATTGTTCTCCCTACCTGTGGAAACTGATGGTTCCCAGGCCCCAATTAAATTGTTCTTCCTTGACTAGAAAATGACAACATTAAACTGAGTCTGGGCCTTGGTAAATACAATCAGTCACCTTCAATCTTCATCTTCAGTCTGGATTGTCTTTCCATTTGGGAGCCATTTTAGGGCAGGGAAGCAGAGAGCTTGTGCACCTCTAAATTTTGAAGGCAGCCTTTGAGTGGTTTTGTCCTCAGGTTTGTGTTTGAGCAGGAAGCAAGCAGCTTGGAGGCCCTGTGTGTGCTGCAGAGGAGAGGGTTACCTAGCCAAGGTTAGTTAAATGTGTTCATTTCTCTGCTCACACAGACTTTGAACGTGGGGAGAGGAGGTGTAACCCAAGTGAGCTTAGGTGTTGCTGCCTTTGATGTTTGTGATGGGTGTTTCGTGTATAAAGAGCACCTGGATGGTTTTTAAATGCAGGCAGTTTCTCCTCTGTGGGGCAGAGCTGGCAGCAGCCTCCAGGGAAAGGGTGGAGTGGTCCCGTCCTGCTGAGGTTGATTTGTCAGCGGTTTGCAGGAAGTGCCAACACACAGCACTGGGCTCTTGTTGGCAGAGCTGCTTCTTGTTTCAGAAGGGATCTGGTTAATGGGGTGAGAGAAGGTGCTGAACATCACTCCTGGTTACCACTTGTGTACCTCTGTACTCAAAAGACAGCTGGTCTGCTGGTCAGCTTCGTCCTCTGGTTCACTGATGACCATCCCTCTCTCCACCAGTTGCCTGGCCATGTCTTCCTTCTGCCTGATGTGTCCCTTTGCCCTTTGTTTTCCCTGCAGGGCTCTGAATGGAATGCCTCCAATTTGGAAGATTTGCAGAACAGAGGGTAAGTAGTTTTGGGCCATCAGCTTAAAAGCGAGAGCCTGGCCTTAACCAACAAACTCTATTCCATACCTGCTGTGTAACCTGAGTGTTACTAAAGGGTTTGCAGATCCAAACAAGCACTTGCTCCCTCCAAAGTCCTTGTCCCATGAACAGGCACCCTAAAGTAAAAGAATCTTACTCCTGACCTTGACTGATGTCCCCAAGGCAAACACAGGAAGGCAGCAAGCTCATAGCTATAAGTAGTAAAAAGCTGCAATTACTGAACTGGATGCTGCATAGTTGGCTCTGTGCCCTCGGCCCCAGCCCGTTGTTCTGGGCTGATTACAGAGGCACTTCGGACCTCCAGGCTGTGGCAGGAAGGAAAATGTGGAGAAGAGCATTTGTTGCTCTGAGTGAGGCCCAGTAGGAAGTAAAGTCCTGCAGCTCTCAGGCTGAGCACTGATGGGTTCCTGTGCTTCCTGCCCTTTCTAGTTTTCGAGTTTAGAGTGTCCTTTCTCTAGACCAGGTGGATGTAAGCACCGAGATTGTGCAATTAAATAATTATTCACGGGTTTGGCTTATTTGTGCCAATCCAGTGGAAAAAACTAATCATGCTGCTGAATTGATAGTGTAATTCTATACGTCAGAAATTCACCCTGGCAAAATTGACTCTTCTTGTTGAGCTCAGGGTCTGCTGTAGTTTCCTTGAGTCTGACAGGTCCTACTTAATTGCCAGTGATCTCATACCTGCTTGGGAAAAGGGATGTCACTCCCTTGCAGTGCCCTTGTTCTGCATGATATCCCAGCACAAGTGCATTTCATAAGCATCTTACAAGTAACCCTCAGGGCTAAAAATACTGAGTGCAGTGTACATAAATACCACACGCTTTCTCGAGCAGTTTCCTTTCCAGAAAATTTTGGGATAAGAAATAAATCCTCCCCAGTGGCTCATTGTCTGCTACATCTCTTTGTGGTTATTTTATGCACTTGTTTAGCTCTGGTGTTACTCAGGGGCTTAGTCTTCCATCTTCCCGTGGTTTTGGTGCAGGAGGAAGAGAGATTCACAAAGGGGCTCAGAGGAAAGTTGTGCAAACACTAATTGCAGGAACTCTTGTGTCACAAGTGTTGCTGACACGTAGAATAGAGGTGGTGGGCAGTGTGACCTGACATAGTGCAGAGGAAGTTTCTATCCATGGATCCCTGTTACCAGGCTCTAAACTGCCCAGCAAAACCTATTGTCTGTTAGCTGCTGCTTCCTTGCATTTCTGGTTGCCCAGGAATTTTGTTCAAGAGTGCACTTCCAGTTGCCCTTGGCAAAGCAAGGCAAGGCTGCAGTGGAGCAGTGGGACATCTCTCTGAACTGGCTGTGTTTCTCTCTGCTGTTCCCACACAGGGTACGCTATATTTTGAATGTGACTCGAGAAATAGATAACTTCTTCCCTGGACTCTTCGAATACCACAATATTCGGGTTTATGATGAAGAAGCTACAGATCTTCTGGCTTACTGGAATGATACCTACAAATTCATCTCCAAGGCAAAGTAAGTCTTTTCAGAAAACACAAAACACACATTTAGAAGATATATACTAAGTGTTTTGTTTTTCCTGCTGATTTTCTTAACTGCTTTTCCTCCTTGCCTACCTAGCATCAGAGTATTTTCATTTTGTGGTTTGCAGTAAAGAAAATCTCTGTTCTGGAGGCTGCCCTGAACTGCTCAGTATCTCTCTGGGATGTGTTTCTAAGTTGTGACACCACGTTTGTGGTACAGGTTCTCTTTTTACTTGGAATACTGCTTGATGCCAGTGAGTCATTTGGGCTGAGCTCAAGGGTGTGCCACATTAGTCTTCAGAGGTTTTCCTGTATCTCTGTGTTTGTCCACTTTGCAATAACGGCTTCAGAAGAGCTGTTGTAACAAAATCTGTTAAGGACTATTAATAAGACCTTGTTCTTCAGTTTCTTTGTGTGTCTTGCTCCAGTTTGTAAATAGGATCAGATCACATCCCAGACTCCAGCTGTGGCCACAGTGTTGAAAATGTGTTTGATAATACTCTGGTAAAGAAGTTGCTGCTTTCTTAAGCTTGTCATACATTTTCTGTCTAAATATCCTCTTTTGTTCTTTCTCCCACTTCAGGAAAAATGGTTCTAAGTGCCTGGTGCACTGCAAGATGGGAGTGAGCCGCTCAGCATCCACGGTGATTGCCTATGCCATGAAGGAGTACGGCTGGAACCTGGACAGGGCTTACGACTACGTGAAGGAGCGGCGTACCGTCACCAAGCCCAACCCCAGCTTCATGCGGCAGCTGGAGGAGTACCAAGGGATCCTGCTGGCCAGGTGAGTGGAAGGAATGATCCTCATTATCCATGTTAAGGCATGACACTTCAATGGTTGACTCCATTCTTTTAGTCAGAGCTTTTGTATCACTGTGTTGTGCAAGCTCTGGGATCTGGGGAAAAGGTAGCGCTCTGTTCTCGGGGTTATCTCAGCTGAGCCTGGGAAAATGGGTGTAACAAGGAGCTTTCAGGAGGCCATTTGACTTCTAGGATGTTTGGGTTTTGAAAAGTAGCATCCCATGAAATGTTATCTGAGTGCAGCATTCAGAGCTATGCAGGCTCCAGCAGAGATAAATGATGTCCCTGTTGCTTGTAACATCACTTGGCAGGGAACTCGCTTTGTCTCCTCACAGTTCCCTGTTGAACATGCCCCTCCTCAGCAGCTGGTCTGGTTTTATTTAGATCCCTTTGGTAAGTGTTGGTGTGAGGGGAGGGGACAGGATGTTCTGTGCATTGCAACAGTGGTGTTTATTCCTGCCTGGAGTCCTGAGGCTGGTCTGGAGCTGGGCCTGGGTATGGGCAAGTGTGTTGTAATCCCAAGCCTATTGCCTGACTAGCAAAAAGACATAAATATTGCATGTTTTTAAGCTGTGTTAAGCAATGTCTTCACGTGATCAGCAGGAAGGAGGTAGTGATACTCTGTTTTGCCAGATTATGGTATTTTGTTTGGGATCCTGGTGTGCTTTGCCTGGGAGCAGATCTGCAGCAAACAGTTACCCAATCTGAGCCTCCTGCCACAGGGGGTGGCTCTTAGCAAGTTTGGACCAAAGTAAATAGGAAATTTCAAAGCTTTTTGGTGCTATTGGGAGGTGCCTGCTTATTGTAGAATCATTCAGGTTGGAAAATAGCTTTAAGGTTGAGTCCAGCCATTGTTTTATATGCTGTTATTTACAGCAGCTGCCACTCATGTACTCTCTTTAGGGCACACTTCTTACCTCTGTCACCTGCTTGATTTTTGTGCCTTCATGTCTGTTCTATCCACTTGCAAAGACCTCCCTTCCCTTTCATTGTAATACCTTATCCTTCCTCCTTTGCTCTCCACCTGTTCCCAGCAGCCTGACTGTGTTTGTTGCTGGGCCAGGCCTGGATTCCCAATTTTTGCACCAAACCCTTGATGTAAGCTCCCCTGTTAATGGAGTGTGCTTCCTCTTTCCCTTTCTGCACAGATAAACAACTTTGGGGCTCCTCCCACCTTAGTCCCTTACCAGGTGCACCCACAGGATCTTCATCCTCCGCCTCTTCCTGTGCCTGCCTTCCTCTCCCCTGCTCCCCAAACCCTGCGTGCCATAATGATCCTCTTTCTCTCTAAAAAGCAGCCAAGTGGTATCAAATCTCAGGAGAGATCACATGGAATAGATAATTTAAAAAAATAGTGCCCTACTGGACTGAAACCCTTTGAGACAGACACCACACCTGCCTTGGGTGCCTCATGTGACACCAAACATGCTGCTGGCACCAGTTAGTAAAGGTCAGTGGTTAACTCTGGGCCAGAGATGACCTGACCAGTGTGGTGTGCATTGAGCAGACTGGGAAATCAGATCTCACTGGGGTAGATTGGATGGAGAAAAATAAGCTTTTTAGGTGTGAAAAACACACCAATGGGTTGGTGAACACCTGTGAGGAGCCCTGGTGTGGGAGCAGCTGGTGTCTCACATCTTCAAGCCCTCAGCCCAGCAGTTGTTTTGGGTAACCTGCCAGTTTGGTAGTTGGTGACATGCCTGCAAAGCCACCCTGTACAAACATTTTGGTTAAGGATTATTTTTCCCTATCTTTTAGTAATTTTTTTTGAGGTATATCTTTCTTAGTGCCACCATTTATAGGCATGTGGCTTCCCTTCCACTGAAGCACAGCCCTACTCCTGACCTACTCTGCAAGTCCCTGTACAATGGCACAAACAGGATTACTTGTGAGGCTTTAAAAATGCAAGAGCAGTGCATTACATCTGTGTAGGACAAAAAAGCCTGCAGTAAATGAAGCTTCACTAAAGCAAGGAATGGCCCCTCCATGCTGCAGAAACTGTCCCTCTTTATCCACTTCCTCTCTCAGCTCCAATCTGCTTTTTTTCCTCTTTTTTTGTGTTATTCAGCTTTGGCCTCTGGCCGCCTTATTTATTGCTGCAGTATTCCAGGACAGGTAAAAAAAACAAAAACAAAAAAACAACAGATTGACACTCATGTGACTGCTCCAATTTCAGGGGAAAGGTATGTGAGGGCAGCCATGTGCTCGCACTATCCAGTTACGGTTTTGTGCTGGGGTTATAGCAACTGGGATATGTTTTCCAGCTGTAAAATGAAAACCCCCTGCCTGCTTTTAGTCACAACAACAAGTGTGTTTTGCTCTTTGGGACTGTCATACTTCCTGGGGTTAGTCAAACTGTCCCCTCCCTCTGTTGATAAACACAGCAAGGCTGAGCCAGGCCTGTTTCTGTTATTAGTTATAGATAAGTTGCAGGAAACCAGTGTTTGGGATCTCCTGTGCCTTGTGCAGCTTGTGAACCAGCAGCAGTTTTATAGCCAAGCCTGAAGAGCTGCTGAGAGGTGTGGGGGGCTCCTGGTCCAAAGCTGGTGTGGGCACAAGCCCTGGGACTGTTGCCCAGGAAAGTCAAGAGGTGGCCGTGGGCTCTGGGAAGGGACATGGGCTCCTGTTCTCTGACCCTACATCAAGCACCTCGTGCAGGCTGTCAGACTGGGGAAGTGTGAGATTGGAAGATAGCACAGCACACCTCTGCCAGTGGTGCTTGACATCTGCTTTGGTCCTCAGATCTGTGCCAGTTGCTCACACAGGAGGGTAATTTTCACTTTCAAAATCAGATGTGCAGCAGAGGGCTGGATTTGAGCACTGAAATGCCCTCAGAAAACACCAGCAGCTCCCCAGGTTATATGAGCAGAGATGTCAGATTACATCCCATACACAGCTTAGGCAAGAACCTGCCTCAGGGCCAAGCCTCTTTCTGCTGCCAGTGTCAAACTGCTCCAAAACCCTCTGGAGCCAGAGCATGTGTACCCCAGGATAGTCTTTGGCCTCTGATCCTGACCTTCCTCTCCTGAGAAAGGACCTGATTCTGCCCTGTGTCACACGTGAAGGTTGTCACTGATTATAGGATAGGAAAGCTAAATCTGCAATGGATTCTTTTCCTTAGCTGTTGGGCACCCACAACTGAGCTGGCACATGGTAATTAGTTCAGTACCATGTTAATTAACTTCCTGTGGCCACTGGACGTGTCTGGGAGCGCCTGCTCGTAACAGCAAGGTACTGGAGGGATTTTGCAAGATCTCCTGTAGCTCCAAGGAGGTTTCTGTGGTTTCTGTGTTCCTCCTAGGGGCAATGGGTGGAAACACATCCCTGTGGTCGTGGCCACTCAGCAAACCCTGGCAGCCTGGGCTAGTTCTGGCATCTCATGGCAAGAAGTTGCCGCCAGTGCTGTCTGTAAGCCCAGGTGCATGGGTTGGGGTTTTTGGCAGGTGGAGATGAGAAAGGTGATACAATGTCACTTGGCAGTTGCTCAGCCTTTTGATGGCTCAGACCTTCCTAAAGGGGTTTTCCAGGAGCTGGAGGAGTTCTGAGCTTCCTTCCTGTGGAAGGTGGGTGGTAATTTGGGCTGTTTGTTTACCGTTGAGGATGTCTTGTGTGTTTTTGCACACACCCACCTCCACTCATCCCACCCTATGCCTTGGTTACAAGAGCCACTTATTGATGACTGAAGCTATTCAAAAAAGGAACCATGAGGAAAATAGGACTTTATTCAGTGCCCACCACCTGCTTGTGCCCAGCACAAGGCATTCTCTCTCATCTGGTCATTGCTCACCTGCTAGCAAAGGGCAAAGTGCTGGCTGAGAAAGGACTAATTGCACAGTAAATTAAATATTGCATTTGTTGAGTGGATGGATCCAACACTGGTGGGGAAAGGGAGGGGTGTGTGCAGCAGAATGGTGCCATGGGATTCAGCTCCTGGAAAGTGGCTCATTACTGAATCAACTTTTTCAGCAGCAGGTTTGGCCCTGAACTGTTCAGGTGAAGCCACAATTGTGGTCAGTGACTCCAGCATTGGCACAGTTTGTGTTGTGGTTATGTCCTCTTACAACAAAGGTGGATCTGGCTCGGGTATGTGGAAGTTACTCACTGTTTTCCTTTGCTCTCCTTGCCTGCAGCAAACAGCGGCACAACAAACTGTGGCGCTCGCACTCGGACAGCGACCTCTCGGATCACCACGAGCCCATCTGCAAGGCTGGGCTGGAGCTGAATAAAAAGGAGATCACCACCTCAGCTGACCAGATCTCAGAGGCCAAGACTAACGACAACCAGCAGCCCATGTCTCCCATCTACTCAGCTGAGCTGGACAGGGAGCAGCAGCTCCCAGAGGACACAAATATGATTGAAGATGTGTGTGTGAAGGAGAGAAGGATCCACTTAGAGTTTACTTGCAGAGACTTCCGTGCTGAGCAGATGGAGGACAAGCTGAACCTGAACAATATCAATGGCTGTACAGCAGGGTGCTGTGTAGACTCTGTCCCCGCTGACAACTGCCATGCTTCTGAGGCCTTAATGCAGCTCCAGCACCCCTTGGAAATTACAGAGTTTCCTGATCTGACAGTGGACGATCTAGAAAAAGATGCCCTTAAGCCTGATATGAACGTGCACTTGGTTCCCATGGAAGAATTCACTTCATGCTTAAAAGACTTCCCCCAGTCCCCAAACCAAAATTCCCCAGGTCTCCAACAGAACCCTCAGTCCGAGGTGACAGACCTCAGCACAGACAGGATTGATTTCTTCAGCGCTTTGGAGAAGTTTGTGGAGCTCTCCCAGGAGAGCCGGTCACGCACCTGCTCCCATTCCAGGCCAGAGGAGCAAGGGACTGGGAGGAACGGGGTCTCCAGGGTGCCCATGCTGGAAGTGCCACCTGCTGCAGATGGGGGTGCAGATGCTCGAAGGAGCAGCCCTGGAAACTCTCCTCAGGCATCAGATGACTCTTCCACAGATGAAGAGCAACAAAAGGTTAAAATAACTTGCTCGGTTTTTTTAGGAACCTTGTCTGTGGGTTGTTTTCTGCTCTGGGGTGGCCATGGATGGGATTTTCTAGCCCTGCTTTCACTGGACAAGATGTCTGGGGAGGGATTGCTAGATGCTTCCCCCTTCCTTCACTTTTAGATACTTGCCCTTTTCTGCACTTTTTCCTTAAACATCCGTTTGCTGGCATTGGCACGGCCGTGAGCCGACCTTGACCTGACCTGCTGCGCTGTTCTCGTGAGAAACTTATTTCTGAGTTTTGCATCAGGAGAGCAGAAAGGTGGGACTTGACCCACTGATTTAGCCAGACCCTGAGCCCAGCCAGCATCCCAAATCTGCACAGATACTTACCTGATTTGAGAAATCCACCAAAGAATGGGGCAAAACTGGCCCTTTTCCCTGGTTGAGAAGTACAGCATTGGGGTAGTAAATCAAGGCAGGTGTAGAGCTTCCACTGCTGGAGGAAGAAATTAACCTGTCTAGGTCTGGAGTGATGGGATTGGGCACGTCATGGCTCACTTCTCCTGGGTAGAGAGATGGTCTTGACAAAATTTAGTAACCTCTAAATTTAGGTGCCTTTTTCTCATAATTGCTTTTCAGCCTCCAGGACTCTCACAGGGATTGATGATGTCCTGGGCCATCATTTTCTGGGAGCTTCTCTTATTTAAATTCCACACTGCATTGCTTGAATCTTTTCCATCTCCATGTGAGGCAGTAAGGCTCTTCCAAATATAATAAGCCAATGCTCTCTCCTGTGATTTGGCAGAGAGTGTCTGTGGGGATTGGGAGCCTCCCTGGCCATTTTCCTCTGGGAAACCAGAGCGTTTCAATTCTTGGTCATTCTTTTTGCTGTACTTCTGTTTGCTCCATCCAGGAGCAAAATTTGTCACGTTTTCAGTTCAAAATGGCACTTTTAGCAGTATTAGGATTCTTTTTGTTTGTTGGACTTTTCTTCACTTAGGAAAAAAAAAAAAGCTGCCTTTTCCTTGGGGTTTGTAGCAGTTAAAGTTCTTAGATCTCAGTCTGAGTGAAGATCCAGCCTGGAATATGTTTAATTCAGTCCCAAAGACAGTAAAAAAACTACATTAGTAATCACTGCTCTGGTGATCTCCCTCCACACCCTGCCACATGCTTTTTTGGTCCTTTGGGGATGTGCACCCCTGTTTTCTCTACGCTGCTGCTGTTTGCTCTGTGTCAGCACAGCTGATGCACTTTGTAATTCTCCTGTCTGTGTGTTGCAGGAGGTCCCTGAGCTGCCTGGTGCAGGTCATCTCACAAGATCCCACTCAGAAAATGCCATTTCTGTGAAGGAACTTATAACAGAGATCGAGTCAATCAACCAGGGAGCAGGACCTGCCCAGCAGAAAGAGGGTTCAGCCAACCTCAGCCAGACACCAAAGAGGGACACGGTGCATGACCTGCCAATGGACGTGATTTGGGCGCCAGAAAAATCAGAACAGAGTGAAGGAGCTTGTGCTGGACACCAGGAAAAGGAGAAGGACCCTCTGCCAGCTGAGCAGGAAGAAGCCCCATCTCTGCAGCTATCTTCTGGTAAATCAGACCTGGAGGAAAGCAGCTCTGGTGGGGAGCAGCAGGAGACTCGTGGCTCCACCAGCCCTGAGCCCAAGTGGTGCCCCGGCTCCGTCCGGCGAGCCACCCTGGAGTTCGAGGAGCGCTTGAGGCAGGAGCAGGAGCACCAGCACACAGCCCCAGCCTGCACTTTACTGACCCGCAAGAACTCCAGGAACGACTCCCCTGCTGCCGAGCTCCTGCCACGGGGGAAGAGCGAGGAGCCGCCCCTGGAGCTGGCTCCGCAGGGTGACAAGGCTCAGGGTCCGGGCGCTGAGGAGCTGCTGCCGCCTCCCGGGACAGAGCAGCCTGTGGGCAGACACCTGCCTGCACCCCTCGGGCTGCCTGCCCAGGAGTCCCTGCCCACAGAGCCTAGCCCAGGGCAGGAGGGAGCGGCACAAGAGCACAGGACAGTGGTCTCGTTTGATGGGACGGAGGAGCCATCCCTGCCCTCCCTCCTCCCAAAGAGAATCGAAATCATCGAATACACCCTCACGGTGAAGCCTGCGGAGCAGCGCCCCGACACAAGCTGTGAGCAGGGCGGGCTGGCCACAGCCACCCTGTCTTTAGATGAAAACTTGAACCCCTCGGTGTGCTTGGAGAAGGCTCCGGTGGATCCCTCGCTGCCGGAGCACGCGGTACGCAAGCAGACTGCCTTCACCGTGGGCAGCCCCCGCGAGGAAGTCGGTGGGATATCCGCTCACCTCAGTGCTGCTCCTCCCTCTGCCCAGGTGACCTGTCCATCTTCAGCCAGCCTCGAGCGCTCTCCTTACCCCTTCGTCATTCACCTGGAAGGTGTTACCGAGCAGAGCACGAGTACAGACGATGAGCCGATCACGCCATGCGGCACCGAGGGAGACGCAACTCTGCCGTTCAGGGACGGTCCCAAACCTCTCTGCGGGGGCGGTGCTGGCATCTCGAGGCAGCTGAGCAGTGAGGACTTCACCAGTCAGCATGCTGAGAACATGGACCTTCTGGACATCTCGTTCCTGTGTTACAGCCTCCCACACAGCTCCAGCAGCTGCAGCGTGGAGGAGCGCTCCAGCAGCCCCGGGCTGGTCAAGCAGCGAGCGAAGGAGATAGAGGCTCGGATCCGGCACGCAGGGCTCACCACACCCTCCCACATGAAGCGCTCGGCATCCTTGGCCAAACTGGACTGCCTGGACCTCTCCAAGGATGACTTACGCGAGAGGGAGTCGGCCTCTTCCGATGCCAACCCAGTGCTTCTCACCTGCGTTGCCCTCGGTCGAGGCTTTTGTGGGGGGAGGTTCGAGAGGGGCTCTGAGAGCGCGTGTGGGAAGCATCGCTTCTCCTCCCCAGAGCCCACAAAGCATTTTGTGGAACAGCTCAGAACAGCCGAGTGCATTGCCCAGAGCAAGCCGGTGGAGAGGCCGCTGGCTCAGTATGCCAAAGAGTGCAGCTCCAGCCAGCAGAGTTTGTGTTCCAGTGCAGATCCGACGTGGACTAGCTCCGAGGAGGGCCCTCCACTGCTCCAGGTGCAGGTCCTGGACTCCTTGTCTCCATCTCAAGCTCTGGCTGTCACCCCACGGCAGCAGCATGGGAGAACTCACCCTCTGAGGAGGCTCAAAAAGACCAATGACAAAAAGCGGACAACCAATCCCCTCTACAACACAATGTGATCCTGGGCCCTTGGCTGTGATTTCTTACCCAGAACCCGCAGTGTTGCTTTCATGCAAGGGGCAGGTGTAATATAAGGAACATGCACTTTATTGGTTAATTTTATATATATTGTCATTTTACTGTTCCTGGCGCATGTAGGTGTGGGTTGGTTCTTCTGTGTGTGACTCTGACTGCAGGACTGTTTGGGTTTTTTTAAGTTTAACTCAGATAACCTCAAATGTTCTTTTTTTGTTGTTGTTAGTTTGTTTTAAAAGAACACTTTTATAATGAGAAAATTGATGTTGGCTTGCTTTGGCAAGGTGGAGTTTTGCTTACAACCAGATCCTAGTTCCTAACTTGAATTTTCCCCATGCCTTGAAATGGGGCTGGGCAGTTGGTGGGGTGAGAGCCCCTGTAAATGTGAAGGTTGTGCCAAGGTCCCTTTGTTTGGCCTTTCTTTTATTCCACAAACTGGAACTCCACGATGCTGGCAGATCTCTCACAAAGCTGCTTCAGGACAAACCCCCAGGGCACGATTCAGCTGGTGCTTCCCCAAAAGGAGCACACCGGTAAATCCTCCCAGTGGATGGGCTCTAATAACCCTGGGCAGCACCTAGACCATCTCTCCCATCTGCCATGGGGCACACAGAGCTCTCTGCTCTGTGCTGAGGTGGGGCAGAGCTCCTCCAGGAGCTGCCACATTCACCTCTACCCCCAAAACCAGTGTTCTTTTAAAACAAACGCCTCATTAGGGTTTTAACCCTCCCATTACTTGAATACTGCTGTGGGCCTTCCAAGTTCATGGCCATATCATCTGTCCTCTGCCCTCCTCCTACTGCCTGCCCTCTACCCAAAGCTGTTCTCTTGCTGCCTGAGTTTCCCTCTTCCCTCTGCCACGCTCACGGGTGTTTCTGGTTGCTCCCAAACCTTGAGCTGTTTTTGTTACATGACATACTGCCCTTAATGCAAAGCTTTGTCCTCTCTGCTGTCACTCCTAATTCCAACCCAGAGGGAAAATCTTTTCTGGAAGTTTTTTCTTTTATTCTTTTTTTTTTTTTCCTAAATTGTATATATGATATTTATATGATTTTTTTTTTGGTCTTTTCTATGGGTTTTTTTTTTAAAAAAAAGAAGGGCAAGACTGCATTCTGTGAACTGGAAGACAGACCCACCTGACTCAAACTCAGTGCTGTTCTTTGTGATCTGCACAGACATGGGAGTGGATTTGACATTATAAGCTGTCTTCCCTTTCCAAAAGTGAGCCTTGATGCCAAATGTGTCCCTTCTCCTCCAGTCCTGTGTGAACCCCCGTTACCCCATGGTGGGAGGGGCACTGTGTGTCTGCCCATCTCCTTCCTGCTTGAAGCTGGGTTCCAGGAGTGCCAGTTGGACATGGAAAGCTTTTGGCTGCTCTGAGCTATTCTGCTGGTTCTTGCTTCCCCAGAGAAACTGTGTGAAGGCTCTGCTCCAAATTTCAGCAAATTATTTTGTGGTTTCTGAGCAGTTTGGCTAAATCAAAGCTCCTCATTTCTAGCTGTGTGCATCAGCAAGTTGTCCCTGTGCTGTAGGAGCAGAGGGAAATGCCAAGGGGAGCTCTGGGTCCTGTCCACAGTCCCATGGCAGGTCCTGAGCTGGTGCTTGGCTGGGGCCCAGACCTGTCCTCTGGGGAGGAGCAAGGCAGAGAGAAGATGCAGAATGGCTCAGGCTGCTCAAGCCCAGCATGGAGAGGACATGGAGTGAGAGAGTGGGAGGAGCAGCAGCCAAGGCCGTGTCTAGAAAGCAGCCCTAAAGCTGCAGAGCCTTGCAGGCTCCGATGGGACAAACTCCTCTTGAGCTGGAGAGACATGCACGGCACCAGAGCGCTCTGGAGTATTGGGAAGCAGCAGGTGCCTGGGGCAAGGTTGTCAGTGATCCCCAGTCTGCCCACAGCTGATGACAAGAGGATAGCTGAGCAGCTGGCAAGGTAATGCCACCTTGCTGCCCTCCTGTAGCTCCCAGGGGTCCTCCTGTGCTGCTTTGCAGCCTGGGCAAGGTCTGTGAGTCCGTCTGTGCTCCAGCAGCTGCGAGCACCATCCCTCCCTTTCCTGGACTCTGGCAAGGGGTTGTCACCCATGCTGGAGCCCAGCCCTGTCCTGGGTCAAACAGCACGTCACCCTAGGCCATTTCAGTCACTAGAAGTCACCCAAGCTCCTGGCCCAGGAGGCCAGATGCTTCTTTAGGATGTTGAAAGACATGTGGCTTCTAGCCCGCTCCAGCTGGCTCCGGAGCCGGGCACACGCTGTGGAAAGGCCAAGTGGCTCATGTCATCTTGAGAAGGACAAGTTCAGTCCTTGCCTTCCCCACAAACTTGTACCAGGCCCCACTGGCCACTGTTCTGACCCCATGGACCTGCCTGCCTACCCCTCCACGGGTGGAAGGGACTGGGTGCCACCATCCTGCCTTGCATTGGAGGGTGCATGGTTGGCTGGCAGCGTGTCATGGTGACAAGGATCTGCTGGGGAGGGAAAAGCCCTGTGTAAAATTTTTTCCCTTGAGAAGACAGGAGGAGGAGGAAAAGGATCAGGTTTCTTTGCCCAGCTTGATCTCAGGAGAGATGCCCTCTGGAAAGGGTCTTCAATGCAGACCAGAAATGCTGCAGCCTTCTACCCTCCTGCTTTCCGGGTGCTTCATCTGGGGAGAGCAGCAAAGGGGCAGAGGCTCCTGCAGGGAGGTGCTTTTGTCTTTGGCTCTGGCCCAGCACAACTGGTTTTTCTCTGAGAAAGCTGTGGGCAGGCAGAGGGAGTTGGGAAAAGTGGTTCTCTTGCAGAGTGATGAAGGCCTTGGAGGTCTGGAGGCTCTGAGCAGGATGGCAGGAAAGGGGATGGACTGGAGAGGCCTGGACCTCCTTTCCCAGTGTCTGGGCAATGAAGCCACCAAGCCCCTGGCATCAGAGGTTTCTGCTGAGGATGATTGTCCCTTCTCTGCGCTGGTGGCTCGTGGGAGGATGATGACTCCTGGTTCCTTTGGATATCCCATGAGAGCTTCTTGTGACCTGCTGAGCACCACGGGGACCAGCAGCACCTCTGGGGTGCTCAGCAGCTGACAAGCCTCACGGGTGGAGGGGGTTTGGGAGAAACGTGTTGTTTTAAGGGCATTTTTGTACAAAGCAACTGTTCTTTGGTCTCTGGCGAAGCCTCTCGGAGGACGCTTTATTGTTTACATTGACTCCTGTACAATATCCCAGCCATCGCTGCCCCGTCCCGGCCGTACTGTAACGTGTGAGCCTTGCACAAGCGGAGTGCGTGTGCGTGAAACTGGTTCTACACTGCGTTCTGTTGCACTCGGTGGTGTGTGTGGGTGTGTGTGTGAGCGTGTGTCCGGTCTGCTTGAGAAGTTGTGACATGTACAAATCTCTCCCCTCTCGGCCCTTTCCCGGGGCACGGTCCCAGCGGGTGGCAGGAGGTGACGCCGCTTCTGGGTCACTTGGATGTTTAAACGGAGCAGGGATTAGCTCCGTGTCCCTCTGCCAGCAAAGGCCTGGTGGAAGGGATCCCACCCCACCTCCGGCTGCTCCGGGGACCTCCTGGGAGGAGCGAGCTGGGAATCCGTGGCCACAGGGGCACTGCACCTGCCGGGCGCTCCAGGAGCCTCGCAGCCCTCTGGCAGGAGGAAGCCATACCCACCGCAGGTCCCTGCTCCCCGCATGGTGCGTCCTGCCTTAATCCGGTCCTGGCTCCACGCAAACCCCCGCACTTCTCCCCAGGGGAGGGACCCCCGAGCCCTTGGTGTGGGGCAGAGGCAGGTGCTGGCCTGGCACAGGAGGGTCCAGGCTGGTGCAGGGCTCGGTGCCTGTCCGGCAGTGCTGCCAGAGGTGCTAACAGCCCCCCCGCGCTGCAGACATCTCTGTTGGCACGAGAGAAGGTGCCAGTGCCTTTTGTTTTCCTTTGTGGAGATGTGACGTCCGTGCGCTGGTTTGTTGGGATTGTCCAGGGCCGAGCAGCTGGCGGTGGGGTTGCAAACCAGGGAGGGGAGTGCTTCTGTCTGCCCCTACTGGATCTTCCTTGGTGGCTGGGATCGTCCCCTTTCCCCCTAAAGACTTTATGACCGACGTGCTCAGCTGTTTTTAAATGTGAACTTGTGCACTGATGTGCAGATTCAATGTTCTTGTTACCGAATAAATAAAAGTTTTATTTTGAGGATGACAAAGGTGTGTGGCTTCCTCTTTGGGATCAAGGCTGGGGGTGAGGAGTGATCTATGCTGCTCTCAGAGCATGGGGTGGCAGTGGGGATCTCAGAAGCCAGAGCGGGGTTGTTCCTCATATGTCCAAGCAGAAGGGTGGATAGCCCCATCCTGTCCCAAGTGATGGAGCAGTACTTCCAAGCAAGATGTGCGTCCAGATCACACTGCAGTTGCAGGGAAGATGCAAGTCAAGTATTTAAAACCATCAGGATGCTGCAGGTGCCCTCCTGGCACTGCTGCAGACACAGGAGCTGTGAGGAGGGTCCTGGGTTTAAGCTCCAAAGGGAAGTGGGAGGTTTTAGCTGGACACTGGACAACCTCTCTCAGGTTGTGTTTGCTCCGTTGTGGGAAGAAAGGCAGCACAAGGGTTTCTGTGCCCTTGCTGTGAGCAAGGGGCTGTGGAGAAAGCCAAATTCCCTGGGCTCAGCCTCGCCATCCACACAGGAGCTTCCTGCCTGCCAGAACTGAGTGGGCACCAGGGCGTGGGGCTGGGGCTGCAGGGCTGTCACTGCAGGGCTGTCACTGCGGGTCTGGCTCCATCCTGCTCCCCCCAGCACCAGCTGGAGAAAGGCTTCCCAGGGCCTTTTCTTCTCTTGCTGGGGATGCGTCTTGGAGTTGAGGACACAGGACACGGCACTTGCTCCATCCCCACACACAGAGTGAGCCAGAGCCGTGGTGGGACGGGGCAAGCAAGGGGTGCCTCTGCAGCCCCCTCCCTCCCTGCCACCCCTTTGGCCGGGCAAACAAGGATGTCACCTCTTCCCTGCCTTTTTGCCAGCTGCCCCCTCCTGCCCGCTCAGCCAATGCTCGTCCAGCTCCACACGGTGCCCTTGTAGGGTCCAGGGCTTTGGGGCCTTTCCAGGAACCACCGCTCCCCTCCCTCTGGTCCCTGAGCCCTACAATCCCTTAATCCCCTTGGGCCAGGGCATCCCTGCAGGGCTGGGCTTCACTAAATCCCAAATCTGATTTCTGGATGTGCCTGTAACCATCCTGCTGGGCTGGGGCTGAGGTGGGCTTGCAGACCCCTTTTTCCTGGGGATGATGGGGACGCCGTGGGGTGCTGTGAGTGTTGGGAGCCTCAGGGGCAGCCCGGGATCATGGTCCCTGTGGGGCTGGGCTGGCCCCGGGCCGTGGGGGGACCCATGGCAGGGTCACAGCCGTGTGCAGAAGCGAGCCCTGGGGTCCCCTTGGTTTCCCCCAGTACTTCAGAAGGGCGCAGGGGGCTTCTCCTGCCCCCCATCTCCCAGCCCGAGGGGCTCCCACGCACCGCGCCGGGGGGCTGCGGGCACCCTTGGGGCCCCCCCGCGTTTGGGGCGGGCGAAGGGGGGTGGCCGTGCCGGGGCTGCCCCC